>VZTV01019497.1:0-69164 GCA_013400875.1 Anhinga rufa
CCCAGCCCTCCCCTGCCCTGGCAACCACGCTGCTGCCAGGCCAGCGAGATGCTATTATTAACCCACTGCTCCCAGGATAGCCCCATCCACCTGCGCCTGGGTCAGTGTCTGAGCCAGCCGGATCCCCTGTCACTGCACAAGGGACAGCTGGGAAGAGCTGCAGCAGGTGGCAGGGGCTCGGGCACCCCCCGAGGGGGCTCCGTGTGGGTGCAGTTGTGGGGGGCGGTCACAGGGCAGGGATGGCGCAGCTGCCAGAGCATAAAATGCTCCCAGCATGAGAGGGGACAGGGAGATGCCAACATGCAAGGAAACAGTGCCCATAGGGATGACATCCATGTGCAGGCAGGGAGGGTAGGATCATGGACCTCCGAGTTCATCCCCCATCCCTCCTCCTCATCTGGGATGCAGAGATGGGGGCAGAGCTGCCATGGCACCATGGCTGGAGATGGGAGGATGTCCCCATGTGCAAGCCCAGTCTCCTGGTCCAAGCCTCCAGCATCCCTCCCACCTGCCCTGGCCACAGAGATGCCGACAGGCCCCTACCTGCACCATCATGAGGGTCTTGCTGTCGCCGCTGAGCGAGTCCTGCAGCAGGTAGGTCAGCTTAGAGTTGCGGAAGGGCACGTGGCCCTGCCGGGAGCGCAGGGCATAAATGACGTCACCCAACGCCGAGAGGGACTTGTTGATGTGCTGTGCCTCGCGGAGCCGGCTGCCCTCCGCGCCCGATCGCCCGACCCGCTCTGATCCTGCCAGGTCCACCAGGTTCAGCTTCCCTGGGGACACACAGCCAAACCCCCGAGCTGGCATCAGCACCCGGCCCCGCGCACCCAGGGGATGCCGCGGCCGAGATGTCCCCATGAGAGGCTTGTCACATGGCACCTACCTGTGGTGCGGAGCCCTGTGCTGCGGTCGATGCCACGGACGGTGATGATGAGGAGGGCGTGGGAGCGGGAGCTGTGCTCATTCAGGTTGGTGCACTCCGTCGCCCGGTTGACATGGCCAAACTCAAAGACCTAGGGGAGCCTGGGGAGGTGAGGCCAGCATGCCCCAAACCCACCACAACTCCCCTGTGACCCAGGAACACCCAGGGACATAACTAGAGCAGCAGCCCCTCACAAGGTGCCTGGTCCATCTGGGTCAGGTCTCAGCCTGGGTGATGCAGTGAAGGCAGAGGGTGACAGGCAGTGTCACTGCAGTGACAGCCGGCATCCTGCTAATCCCCTAGGAGCCGCTGGGGCCCCACGCTTTTATTTTTAACCCCCTGCGGCTCACCCAATGGGACAGTGACCGTCACATCACACCCAGGGTCCTATTTTGGTCTCTGTTGCTCCCCGGTGCTTCAGAAATACTCCCGAATCTGGGGGTCATGAACCAGAGATCCCACCCAATTCATCACACCCCTGGTGCCACCCTCTTGCTCCTGCTGGCCCCCATCTCCCTGCACCTTGTTGATGTCCTCCACACTCTGCACACTGAACTCAGTCAGTCCGGGAACATAGAGCTGCCCGCTGCCATCAGGGCACAGCTTGATCTCCAGCTTCTCCTGTGGCTCCTTCCCCAGCAAGTCCCTGGGCAAAGGGGTACCTGTCAGCATCCCCACCCTGGGGGGATGATGGGCACCAGCTCCCCTCCAGTACGGCATCCCTGCTGCGGCTCAGAGCAGCCCTCTCCTATGGAGAGACCGTGGCTCTCTGGCTCCCACCAGTGCCCTGTGTACCTGCTCCAACCTGAACCATGCTCTCACACCTGCTCTTTATTGCCCTTCCTGGTCCCCATTATCCACAGGGATGCACTCCCAGCCTCCTCTGGCCCCTCCTGCCTGCTGCTGGGCAGGGGAGGAAAATATTTCTCATGCTCCCAGCTCCCAGTTAGTAATTTCTAAATATAATGTCCAGGGAGGCATGACAGGGAGGAGAGGGGGATGCCCTCTCCGCTACATCAGAGCTGGAGGAGCAGGAGCAGTGGCAGGGCTGGGAGCCTGTCTAAGTAGGGGAGTTCGAGGGAGAGTGCTTTGAAAAGGTGGCGTGCACTGAAAAAAAGTTTAAAAATAAATCCTTGCACGGTCAAATCCAGTGCCCAAGGCCCTGGGAACAAACTGTGTGGCCAAGGCAGGGCTGGTGGGATGGGGATGACAGCAGCATGGGGTGATGCCCACCAACGCTGGCTCCCCAGCAGCTCCGCTCACCCCAAGAGAAAACTTTTCCCCCCTCCCCATACCTGAGTGCCTCGTTGTAAATCTCGGCGGCGCTGACGCTGATGGCGTAGTCCCAGTCGGCTGCCTTGCCCCGCACCTCAGAGAAGAGGAGCTGCAGGGCCCGCTGGTTGATCCCTGGGTTTGCTGCTGTCCCCTGATGGATTGGGGTGAGAAAGGGGGGGGGGGGAAAGACCCCCTGTTGCATTTTATTCTGCCTTTTTTTGTTTTTGTTTTTTCTGAGCAGGAGCAAAGCCCAAGGAGGTGTCACAGATGGCTGCACAAACCCCTTGGCAAGCAGCAGTGACCATCACTGGTGCACCCCTGGTCCAAGCTGGCCACCAGCCTAGTTTAAGGAGGGTGCTGAGACTGGGCACCACGGGATGAGAAGCTGAGGAAGAGGGAAGCAAAGCCAGGCAAATTCACCTCCATTGTGTAGGTTTTTCCTGCCCCTGTCTGCCCATAGGCGAAGATGCAGACATTGTAGCCGTCAATGCATGAGGTGACCAGGGCTTGAACCTCCTGAAACACCTAGGGGGTACCAGGGAGCATCAGGAGAAGGTGGCTGTGTGTCCCCCTCACACCAGCAGCATTCCCATCCCCACAGGACGGCAGCACCCACCTCCTCCTGGGATGCTTGTGGGGGGAAGACCTTATCCAGCTCAAAGGACACCTGCTTCCCCTTGTGCAGGAGGTGCAGGACAGCATCATCATCGGCATCGAAGGTCACCACATTGGCTGCCTCTGGGCCCTCACCATCCTCCTTTGTGATGGGGCGGACTCGCCCGAAAACACGGATGTTTCCTTGGGAGGGGGATGCAGAGGTGGCATCAGCCCCAGCACATCCCACTGCCACCCCCAGTCACTGTCAAACACCGGGTGGGATGAATGCTGTACCCCGCTGCCAACCAAAGCATCCCATCGCTGACCTGAGCATCTCATGGGGATGCGGAGCACCCAAGCCATGGTGCTGCGGTGCAGCAGGGTGATGCTCCCCTGTCCATCCCGCTCCCCGCAGGGACATGCTCTCCTGTGATGGGACCTGCCACCCCCCTGCGCACCTTTCAGCCGCACCAGCTCATTGTGACACTTCTTGCGGAGCTGCAGCTCCCGCCGGTACTTGCGCAGCAGCTCCCGGTTGGTGCTGTGCACATCCTCGATGGCCTGGCCGATCTGGCAAGGGGATGGAGATCAGCAGCTCAGCAACCCCTCCAGCATCCCCAACCCACATGGGGAAGAGCCGTGGTGGTGGTCCCAGAGAGCTCACCTCGGCCCTGGCGCTCCGCAGGGTCTCCTGGAGGAGCAGGGGGAAGTTACGGACCTGACGCTTCAGGCTGTTGTAGTCGTGGGTGAGGGTGCGCAGCGCCGGCTGCAGCGTCAGCAGGTTGGTCCGGACGCCTGCAGGCACGAGGTGGGGTGGGGAGGGGCAGGTGGCACAACCCCCCCAACACCAGCCAGGCGACCCTGTGAGCCCCCCACTCCCTCCTCACCCGCCAGGTTTTCGTGCACCGCCTTCATCTCCACTTGGGCACGGGAAAATGCCTCTTCGATGGCACGGTTCTTCTCCTCCTCCATGGCCTGCATCTCCTCCAGCATCTGCCCGTGGGTTCGCTCCAGCTCAGCCTCGTACATCATGATCTGGGAGAGGAGTAGCGGGGGTAACACTGAGCCGGTGACCACCTGCTGCCGCATCGCATCGCCCAGCGAGCACTGCACAGGCAGAAACCATGGGGGATCGGGGTGGGGTGATTTCTGATTTACACCCATTGTGCTCGGACCTGGGCTCGGAGCTGAGCCGCCGTCTTTTGGGAACTCTGCAGCTGCTGCTCCATCTCCTTCAGCACCTGCCTCTGCATCCCCACCTGTTCCTGCAGGTACTGGTTTCGGGACTGGCTCTCGCACAGGGCTTGCTTTGCTTTGGCTGACTCCACCTCCACTGTCTTGATGATGTACTGTGGGGTAAAGCACCCAGAGATGGGGTGTACTGGGTAAAAGCAGCACCCGAGGGGCCCGGGATGGAGCCATCATTGGCCTGGGGGGACTAATTGACAAAATCATGGTGCTGTGCTGTGCTCAGGGCAGAGGGATGGGTGGCGTTTGCAGGGCACCCACTGGGCACCGCTAAGCACCCACTGCAGCTCCCCTTACCCAGCCAGGAGAGATGGAGAGCCCCATGATGCTGACCTTGATCTGCTGGGGCTGGGACTTGAGGCTGGCGATGGTCTCCTGGCTGTCCCGCAGCCGCCGGCTGAGCCGCTCCTCCTCCTCGGCTCTCTCAGCCAAGGAGTCCTTGAGACGCAGTTCCACCTCGGCCAAGCGGTTCGTCTTCTGCTGCACCTCCAGGTCCAGCTCCACCAGCTTGGACCGCATCTCCTCCGCCTCCTGCTGCAGCTGAGACAGCCGCTCCTGCAGCCTGGCGTTCTCCTGGCCCCAAAACAGCACAGCCAAGGCTGCGTCACCCACAGGTGTCTGTCACCTTGCCACCACCGCCACCACCGCCAGTGACTCACCTGGAGGTGGGCACAGTCCTGGCATGGCACCTGCTGCTGCCGCCGCAGCTCTCGCAGCTCCCCCTCGCATGCCTTCATCTCCTGCCGCAAATGCTCGTTCTCAGCCACCAGCAGGTCCCGGTGCTTCTCCACGTCTGTGCCACCCTGCCGACAGGAGGGGATGGAAGCCTGACGCACCCTGGGGAGCCCCAGCCTGCCTCCCCCAGGGAACCCCCTGCCTGCTGTTCTCAGGGGAGCCCCCAGCCTGCTATGTTGGGGACCCCCAGCCTGTGGCACCCTAGGAGCCCCCACTGTGCCCGGGAGCCGCAGTCCCCAGAGGAGTTTTTCTTCCCCCCGCCGGGGCAACAGTGGCGGGGAGCCTTTGCCTGTGCCCCAGGGCCACTGATCATGACATTGCATTGGCCAGAAAATCCCACAAGCTTTCGTGTCTCAGTGTCCCCCTCTCGGCTTGCAGGGTCCAAACTGCAGCCCTGGGGAGGTTTTAATCCTTCTATGCCCTCCCCATGTGCCCCCTTCCTCCTCGGGGACCCACAGCTCCGGCATCCCCTGGGACAAGGGTGGCTCAGCCTAACCCCAGTGGCAGCTCACCAGCTCCGAGCGCAGCCGGCTGATCTCCTGTGCCTGCTCCAGGAGCTTCGCCTTCAGAGTTTCAACCTGTCAACACAGGCAAGGTTAACCAGGAGGCATCTCAGCAGCTTTTGGAGGACACCCTGCCGTGCTACCCAGGCCACTGACGTCCAGTCTGGCTTGCACCTTCATTATGCCTTAATTTTCCACCTTGCTCTGAGCGCCTGATTCACATGAGCTGATTAAAACGAGCGTTAATGAAAGGCCTGCTTCAACCTTGTTCAACCATGGGTATAATTTGTCCATGTTGAACATTAGCAGAAACCATTATTAAAAAAAAAAAAAGCATCATCTTTGGAGAAGGAAAAAAACCAAACCTATCCATAATTGTGTTTACAGAGCCGGAAGTGCCTCGTCCTGCCCTTGCAACACAGCTTTGCTTTGCCTTCTCTACTTTTCTTTCTAGGAAAGTTATCTTGGGAGAAAGAGGGAGCAGGAGCTCTTTGAGAAGTCTGTGTCCCAGCCCACCAGGAGGATGCTCTCCAGCCACCTCTATCCAGGCATCTGTTCATCTCACGGGAACCAGCCTGCCCTCCTCCCAAACTAGGTGGATTTCAGAAATCCTTGATTTTTCGGGCAGGGACCATCGGTTCCCATCTCTCCTTTCCTCCCCACTACAGGAGCCAGCGAGGCTGCCAAAAAAATGTGTCTGCATTTATTCAAGTTAATGTTGGCAAATGCTGGATGCATTTTTATGGGGGTTGCCTGCCTGCTCCGTGCCTTGTCCCTGTGCCCAAAAATCAATGGCTGCTGGGTGAGCATCACCATCTCCCCAAAACTTACCCTGGAGAGAGATGGACCTGGCCACATACTTCACCGCTGTCCCACAGATCCCAGCCTGGCTCCCAGTTTCCCTGTGCTGGGAAGCCAGTGCACCACCAAACCCCTTGCCCGATGCAGCAGGCTATTGCCCCATCCCAATAACCAGCTTTTTCTAAACAACTGGCCCTCTGTGGACCATAATTTAGGAACTGCTGATTAATAGCAAATGCAGATGTGCTGACATGGTGCTGTAATTAATTACGGTAAGTTATTAAGCCACGCCCTTGCAGAGACAGCAGCGCAGCGGGCAGCACCTCCTGTGCAGCCCTGCATGCTCGGCAGGGCACGGCCGGGGGTTCTGCAGGTGAGCTCTGTGCGGTGACGGCCACGAGCTGGGGAAGGAGGCTGCTCCCTGTCAGAGTAGGGAACCCCCCTCCCTCTGCAGCGGGGCTCTTCTGCTCCAGCCAGGGGGCTGAGCCTGCACCCAGCGCACCAGCTTCACGCTTGAGTGGGAAAATCCCATTTCCATATTCAGTAAGGTAGATTATTAAGAGATTTTTTAATGAGATTTTTAAAAGAGGGGAGGGACCGAGAAGACAGAGTCACAGCTTGTTACAGAGAAATCGCCAACCCAGCCGGCCAATGCACACGCTGGAACCTGCCCACCGCTCCCCGTGCCAGCAGCACCCGGAAACACCTCCATCCCCTACCTGCTTGGGCATCTCCAGCTGCATCCTGCTCACTGGAGGTGACAGGGGCTCCTTGGCAGCTGGATCGGGCTCGAGCCATGACCCAGCCATCCCCGAGCTCTGGAAGTTTGGGTCAGCACTTCACTCCTGCCAGCATCGGCTGCACTTGCTGCCGAACTGACCAGCGCAGGGCTGGATCCTGCAGGTACTCATGCTTGTGTCATGCAGAGCATGCCAACCAAATGCAGGACAATTACCAACGCCTTTTTGACACCCGTGGAACAAGCAGAACCTGACTGTAACAGCTTCCACAACAGCCGCATGCAAATGCCTTTACAAGCAGCCAGAATTTCAGTCTCCCTGGGACGACCCAGGTCCTCACACCGAGGATGCGGCTGCACCAGTGCAGGAGATTGTTTTGGGGTGGGGGGGGTTCTGGTCATGGTGGCCCAAACGCTCTCCCCTTCAGCAGACAACTCTGTGCCTTCACATTCACTTTCCACCTCCTGAGTCTTAAGTCACTAAAATTAATCTGCTGGGTCAGTCTAACGAGCTTATCCTGTGGCAGCGTTACTGTGCTGGGAGGATGGACAATTGCTGCAGGGGTCTGACCCCGATGCCCAAAGCCCTCCTGGCCACGTCATGTCCAAGGAGCCCCGTGCCCTCGCTGGCGTTACCGTGGTGTCACTGTAATGTCAATCGGGGGACTGCAAGTATCCTGAGGGAGGTGCAGCCGAAGCTGGTGGGACAGCCGCAGTGCTCAGGAGCACCCAGCTCCCAGCTCACCCCTGCACACCCGAGCAGAGATGATGCTCCATGATCGAGGTCCTGTGCTCCTCCCAAGCACGCACCTCACTAACTGCAAGACACGGTACTCCAGCCAAGCCACAGCCTGAAGCTGGAGACCCCGATGGACGCCCTCACAGCCCCTATCCCTGCTGTACCTGGCCTTGCAGCTGGAGAGAATGGGAGATCTCGTCGCTCTCCTGGGCAGCCAGCTTCTCCTGCAGCCCCAGCAGCTCCTCCTGCAGCCGCAGCTTCTCCTCCTGCAGATGCGCCATGGAGGTCATCACCTTCTGGATCACCGGGAAGGGCCGGGCCGCCGGCAGGCTGGCACGTTTCCCACCACAGAGCCTCCCTCCTGCAGTGGGAGCAAAGATGAAGCCGGTCAGGATCTGGCCACCTCGCTGGGGAACGGGATGCCAGCTATGGGAAGAATCCCCAGGGGCTGTGGTGGAGATGGGACAGTGGGAAGCGGGACTTGCAGAAGTCCCACGGAGAGCAGCGATGTGCCAGGAGGTGCATCCTGAGTGTCACGGTGCTGACCACAGCCGGCTGGGCTAACTGTGGGGGGGTGGAAGCCAAAGGGATCTGCCGATGCCAGCAGAGCATACCAGGCTGTAACACCGAGCACCTGCCCACACCACCGCGCCGTGACCCAGCCCCATCACACACCGAGATGCTGCTGCCTCAGATAACAACCGCCTTCACCACGGCGCTCTGATTCATCCCGGCATCCTTTTTTCTGAATGAGCAGGTGCCGGTGGAAAACCAGTATGTGATCATGTTATTAAAGACTTCATCATTACACAGAAATATAATGGAAGCCAAATTACAATTATATGGGTACCCTGAATAGCCGTATTGCCTCATTCTTGTGTGTTCGGCTTTCTAACCTTCCTAGTATTATTTTAAACATGTTTTTTCTGCGTGTTAATAGAGCCAGTGGTGCTGACAGAAGCCAGCCTGGCCATACATCAGAGCCTACCAAATGAATCCCTAAATGACTTGGTAGTTCCCAAGAAGAAATGAGCTGGCCTGACTCATTCCCAGTGTGGGGATGAGGCACTGTGGCGGGCGAACTGGTGGCCAGGATCCCGGCTGCTCGGCGCCCTTCCCTGCCTGCCACGGATTTCATCTGCTGCCACCAGAAACCTGAGGTTTTAAAGGCAGGAGGTGACGCTGGCAATTGCTTTGCTGCCTGTGCGCAGATGCTGCCTGCTTTATGGGAAATGTCCTGAATGCAAGAAGCAAGACTTTTTTTGTCTGTGAATCAGATTTTCTACCTTTAAAAGGAGTTAAAGAGTCATCAGAGCAGGCAAAAAATTGAAATGCTGGGACCAAACCATGGCTCTGCTGTCGACTGCTTTCCACAGGACTTATCTGGCAATGTCTGCAGAAGTGATCACTGGATTTTGTCTTCCTGTCTTGGGCTGGATACCCTGAAACNTGCCCCTTGGGGAGCGTTCAGGTATAAGACAAGATTGCAGGAGGCACCAGGGCTCCTGTGGAAACACCATGTGTCCACACACATCATCCATGCTAATCCCAGGCTGGGACCGAAGGCAGAGCTGGATTCAAAGCCACATCTGGCTGCAAGTCAAACTGCTGGGCAGCAGTGATCCCACATGGATAATGTGCTCCTCCTTGCTCCAACACCCTCCTCCTGCAAGAGCATCCTTGGGAGAGGAGATGCCAGCCAGACCTGTGTTACATCTACGACCGGGAAGACGCGCTAGTGGCGACGTGGGGTCTGAATGTGGCAGGCATGGCATGGTGACCCTCCTGTTTTCCAAAATGCTTTCAAACCCATTTGGAAAGGTGGCCATTTCCATGGCCCTGCCCCATTACCGTTGCCACGCACACTCCCTTCCTCCTGCATCCCTGCCCCTTCCCACCAGCTGCCCTGCACCAGGAGCTGCGTGGGGATGCAGCCAGGGACCACGCCGGGAGCAGCTCCTGGGATGTGCCCCGACAAGCCCAGATGATTCGGTCCTGACAGAGAAAGAGGGGAAACCACAGGGATTCACCTGCCATGGCTACAAGTGTTTCCATAAACATTACATTTTCCTTAAGAGGGAGGAAAGAGCGGTGGGTTTGCTGGCGCTCACCTGCTCTGTTTACCTAGTTAAATAATTCATCGGTCACCTGGTGTCACTCGACAGCTGGCTGGTGTTGATCTCTACCGAGACCAGATCCCCCCCCAGTGAGCACAGCCACATGTCTATGTGCACCCCGAAAGAAGAAAGGCCCCCCTGGTACCCACTGGCAGCTACTGGGTGCTCATCCCATCGCACCCCTCCTCCCAAGCACCCACCGCCTCTTCCCCCTTACCCGCTTTCTCCAGGTTCATGGTGGAGGCTGCCTGTACCTGTGCGGCAGCTGCCGGCTTGCGGGTTGACACCGGCAGCTCCTCTGTGGCCAGTGTTGGGGCCTGGTGCCGGATCTCCTCCTGCCGCTTGCCCGCCGTCTCCCGCAGGGCCTGCGCCCACAAGAAGAAACAGGATGGAGAGCTGAGATGCAGCAACCGTGCACATCGTGGTGGACATGGTGCCGGCAGCTGGTATTTCAGCGGGCTGACCAGGAGGAGTGAGCAGGGAGGAGGGTGCAGAGGACAGGATGGTGGGACCTGGGGACACCCTCCCTCCAAGGGACTTTGGTGTTGGGAAGCTGCTGCGATTAATTTATCGTGTTGCTTTTAGTTCTCCCCATAAACAACTCCTTCCCTCAGCTTGGTCATGCAGTTATATTGAATATTACCTATTTTTCTCTTTATGGCCCTAAAACCAAAAGACCCTGGCCTGCAGGCAGTGTTGAATGTGAAGTTGCTCACTGGTGAGCAACGGGTAATGCCATACCCCGTGGGATGGAGCACAGCTCCAAAAAAACCCCGAAAAGAAATCTGGAAGGAGGGAAAGGAATATAGAGAAGGTCCCAGATTTCTGTATCTATCGTATCTATCACTGACTTGCAGTGAAAAAAGTAAATCTGTTTTTTTTATCACCATTTAAAAAAGGGCTACGGCACGGATGTTTTTGGAAAGCTGAGCTACCAATCAGCTGAGCTTGCAGAGCCGCTCCCTGCCCCACTCAAAGTGTCTTTTCTTACTTGTATCTTATCTTGGAGTCTGTGGCATTGCCCTGTGGGCCACTGATGCCAGGGAAACCTACCTCACCCCGGGAGAGGGGCAAATACTCAGTACATGCCAAATAATTCTGAAAGTAATTTGGAATTTGGAAGGAGGCAGCGGCAGCATCCTCCTGGAGAAGCAGCATGTCTGTGGTGCCTCTGCATTTGAGACTCCAGGAGGGTTTTGCTGGAGGGAGTTCATCAAGGCTGGTGTGAGATAAGAAGGTGTTTTCTTTCTTTTCAAAGAAGCGGAATTTAAATGATTTGCCCGAAGCCCAGAATGAACTGGCAGCAGCAACACCAGCACATGGTGTCCTGACACTGTCCTCAGGCATGGTAGCCTTCCTCCTCCTCCTCCTCCTCCTCCTCCATCCTGCTGGCAAACCCCATCTTGCAGTGCTTCATTTTCTTATCACCCTTCTGCCTTGAGCTCTCCTGCCTACATGACCCAGAAGTGACCCAGAAAATGTTATTCGGGGCTGTTCCCTGGTGTTTTTTGTTGCCTTCTGACTTTCTGGAGATGCTTGTCCCTCCCCATCCAGGCAGCAGCTCTGCTCAAGGCATGTGGCATCGGAGTTGAGGACAAAACCTGCTGCAGTGATGGCGGGGGACCTGCCAGCTCCCACAGAGGGATGGCCCAGCAGGGTGCAGAGCACCCTTCCCACCACCCCAAAAACGCCCTCCCCACTCAAGCTGTAGCTGGCTCAGCACTCCTCACCTGGAGAGCCAGGCAGAGCCCACGGGGATTTGCAGTGTCCGGCCAGCTCACGCTGAGGATTTTATGGTGAACCAGTGCAGGCAGCAGAGGAACCTGGGGAGAAGCACCTGCTCCGCTCCCGGTGACGAGCGTGTCCTGCCCACAGCCTGAGATGGAGCGAAAAGCATCACTGGATCAACCTGAGAGCCCAGGATGGACACAGCCTTCGGCCTCACTCAGCAAACCCACCTCTTCCTCCCTGCTGCTGGCACCACACCAGTGCAGTGGAGATGGTGCATGAGTGTTATTAAAAATGTTAATTAGAAAAATTAGCCCTTTGGGGGCGGAGACTGGTTGCCAACAACTAGTAATGAGAATTCAGGGTCTAGCATCTGTCTGTCTTCTGCAGGACCAGATCCGTCCCCCCACTGGGGACATCCCACCCCTGCCCCTCGCCAAGCCGCTCCGTTTCCCAGGATCCTATCTTGGAAGAGCTGCCAAAGCTGGCTTGCATCATTGAAACCGGATGGACGGACCCTGCCAGTGTCACTCCCCTTCAATGCCCCCAAATATTTCCTCCATTTGTCACGCAGCCAAACCCGAAAGCAGGCAGGGCAGCAGTCCCCTGCCCTTCTGAGCTGCACAAAAGGAAAACAACATCTCGAGGAGCTTTTTCCCATGGCTGTGTCCTCTTCTGCCACAGGAAAAGCGGCTGGCGAGGGCTATGTCCCAACAGGACCTGCTTGGGGACCCTGTGCCCCCTCTTCCCATCCGCCTGCCCCAAGCGCTGCCACCACCGTGGGCAGCCAAATGGCTTCTCTGGCAGGCAGGAAAAAAAAATCAACAACCCACAAATAAAACCCCACTAATGCAGTTTTCTTCCCTAAAATCATCCAGAGGCGCTTGGGCCAGAGACGGAAGCAGCATCTGGAGGGAGATGTGCCCCGACAAAGTCAGTCCGTCGCTCTGGACTCCTTCCCAGCCTGTAATTAGCCATAACATTTTGCGCGCGCTGTGAAAATCAAGCATTTCCAAAGCGCTGGTAAATGCCCGGATAAAAGACAATGAGTTCCCCATCCCAGCACAGGCAGCGGCAGCCGCCGGGCAAAGGAAGTTCTGAAAAACCCCGTTTTCAGAGGCTTTGATGACGGCCAGCGTTTGGCTGGGCTGGCCCAAATGCCAGGGAAGAAGTAGCACCCAGATAAGTGGCTGCTAGCACGCAGGGACAGCGAACACTGAAGCCAACAGCAAAAGAAGCCCAGGTGGGGGGATTCAGCCTCCCCCTTTGCCGAAAGCCATGCGGCAACACCAGTGAGGGAGGTGGAAGGACTGTTTCCCAACAAGTGGCTGCAGGTTGGGGCAAGCAGCCACCTGCCCACCGGCAAAACAGCTCAGCTGCTGCAGAGAAAAGCCCTCGACTAAACTCACCTATGGGGTCTGTGCAATGGGGAGAGAAAAGCAGCCCTTCCAAGGAGCTGAGGGCAGGGAGAAGCGAGGGCCTCGTGTCTTCCCTCCCATGCGTATCGCTCTGTTTTCTGTCTTACATGTTAAATTTTAACCTTTCTCTCTAAGCTTCCCACTCTGAAGGGCCAGGAGGGAGGTGGAGGCAGCCCTCTCTGCTCACCCCCGCCCCGCTGCCGACCGCTTCGTGCCTGCTTCCTAGAGTCTCCGTTTCTCAAATCCCGAGATTCATCCGGAAAGAAATGTGAAAAATGCAGGCTGGCCTGTTCCCGGCCTCTCCTTCCCCAAGCGTGAGCAAGGGCGTGAGCACGGCGGCAGGCTGAGCCCCAAGGGAAAAGGACAAGCCACCGTACTCACCGTCTGGGCCGAGGTCCTTCGTCTTCCAGGCGGCTCTTGCGGGGGGCATGGATCCCAGATCCCAGGCTTTGCGGGATGCGATCATGGCACGGGGGTCCTGAGCACAGCCACGCGTCTGCAGATAAGCACAAGGAAAGACATCTCAGCCCGCCTGGGTTTCCCGCGGGGAGGGCCCGGGGGACCGTGCCGGAGCAAACCACGTCGGCGGTGCCCGGACCCCGCGGAAAGTTGCATCAGTCCCGGCTTCGCTCCCGGGGCCAGGGCGCCGCGGGCTCCCTCTGCTCGCGGCGGATGTGACACAGACCGTGGCTGTCATTAACGTACTCGTTGCCGAAGCCCTTCCAGGCTCCTCCTCACTGCGACTCGGGCGTTATTTATTTACTGACTCCGGGACGGCGCGCAGCCCCGGCCCGGGCCGCCCCCGCCCGCGGGATGCCCGGCGGGGGAAGGGGTGGCGGAGCCCCGGTGCCGCCCCGCCCGCCCCGGGGTCCCTTGTTCTCCCAGCCGGCGGTCCCGGTGCCGGTGCCGGTGCCGGTGCCGGTGCCGGTGCGCGTCTCACCTCGGCGCAGACGGTCAGCAGGTAGCTGTCGAAGTCCTGCGGGCTGCGGCGCAGCAGGNCCGGGCGGTGGCGGCGGCCCCGGAGCTCCCGGTGCCTCCCCGGTGCCCCCCCAGCACCTCTGGCCGGAGGGAGCCCCCGTGTCCCCCCGGCCCTTCCTAGGGCGACCCGGTCCTCCCGGGCTCCCCTGACCCCCGCCTGAGAGCCCTGGGGCCTCCCGGTGTGCCCTTGGTACGCCCAGTGTCCCCCCGGCCCTTCCCGCCCTGGTGCTGGTGCTCTTCGGGGAGTCCTGGTGTGCCCCCACGCCACCCGCGCACCCCTCCTGGCAATGCTCGTTGGGGTGCTGCCGCCCCTCTGCTCCAGCACCACGCCGCGGCACAGCTGCGGCACCCTTCCCCGGGCAACAACCGGCACAGAGCCACCAGCACGGCCAAGAAGGTGGCCATGGTGCTGGTGACCTGCACACCGAGGAGCGGAGATGACAAGCTGTGCCCTCTCCCTCCACCATGTCCCCACCGCTCCCAAATGCCGGTGCATCTGCTGGCACTGATGCTGACTAGCACCCCAGGCTCGCCGGGGCCTGGGGAGACAGATTTCACCGGGAAAACAATTTCTTTCTAACCTGCAGGTGTGAAGAAAACAGCACACCGCACCCCGAGACCTCTCCAAAGGCCCTGGTGTCAGAAAGGCAATAAGAAGTTCTGCTTTAAATATAATTTATACGCATTTTTAGGGTGTGATTTTTATCTACCTGTCTGTATTGCACGTACAATCGCTATGTTAATGGCTGGTTTGGGTGACACAAGTTACTCATGACTTGTTCAGGGTAATTAACCGGCAGTACCGGATATTTCCCACAACAAAGCCTAGCTTGGCATCCGTGGTGACAGTGGTGGCGGGTGCCCCGTGCTGATGGCTCACATCCGCTTGCCTGATGTTGGGCTGAACCATGGGGAACATGGGTGCTGCACGGGTTCAGGGATGCAGAGGTGGCGGCCCGGTGGGAGATGCAGGTTTGGTGCCAGCCCTGTGGGGCTGGGAAGGAGAAGGCTCTGCCTGCCGGCGGGGTGTGCTCACCTTGGGCCAGGGCTCCTCCACCTCCTACCCTGCTGTGCTCAGCCACAGCCTTGCGCTCACTCCTGCCTGGGTTTGGAGCAGGATTCGGCCTTGTCCTTTCATCCCAGCATCTCCTTCTTGGGCATCCTCCGAGGCCCCCCCAGGACATGCCGCCCCATCCCCTGCCACGAGCCAGACCCATGGACGGGGGGGTGATGGGGAGTCACCAGTGGGGGGGACGACAAGCCACTCCAGCCACTAGCCCCATGGAAAGGGGGCTGGAAAGGGACACCTCCATGTCCCCATGCCCCATTCCTGTGGCGCAGTGACTTGTCCCTGAGAAGCAAATGCCATCATGGCCCAGCAGCTCTGCGCTGCGGCTGCCTTCCCGCCGCAGCCAGCGCAGCAAAAAAAAACCAGCAAAAACCTCCCAGCCTCTGCAAAGCGGCACCTCCCTTTCACTTCAGCTGAGGTTTGTTGGTGTTTCCAGCGCAGAGCCCTCAGCGTGGATGAATGTGTGTGTGTCTGCCTATACACACACATAGATATGTACATATATGCACCCGCAGAGTCCCTAAGTCGTGCTGATTTGCATAAATACCCTATTATCTATGCAGCTCCTTTGGCTGGTTTGGTGATAATATTGACACACATAAAGTTACTTTCTACATTCCAATAGCAACTGTAATGCCATATCATCACTGACTTCATTTATGAGCTGTAAAGGTAAAATAAATGTTTATGTAAATTACTTTAACTGGTAAGTGATTTCCTGGCTTTTGAATGCTTCAGGTTTTTAATGGTATTGCAATTATGCAATGCACGTAAGTTGTATCAATTACATCAAATAAATCTAAATTAACCAGGCATATGTGTGAATTCGCCAGTTTAGAAAAATAACTTAATGAATAGGCATAGAGGAAAATCTGAGATGTGGAAGGGGTTTTGTGCCAACAGCCATACTCAAATACTCATCTGTGAGCATTAAAAAACCCACCCCTCCAAGCTGCAGGGCTGATTTTCGGCAAGGACGGTGTGGCTTTCCAGCAGCCCCAGTGCACCAGGGACATGGATCCTCAGGGATCCAGAAGTGGGGTTATTTAGGGTTGGATGCACGCCGGTGGCTAGGTCCCAGCTCCATTTCCCTTGGCCGCAATGCTGTTTAGCTCAAGGGAGTGCTGTAAATCCCAGGGGACGCCCACGTGCATGGGCTGGGGGGCTGCAGGCAGGTGGGCAGCATGGGGGCCCGTGCAGGCAGCGGGTACCCTGCTCGTACCCCGCCTCTCTGCAGGGATCACCTATGCTGGCTGGGATAATCTCAGCCTGGTCCCCCAGCGATGCTCCGGTCCTCCTTTTCTTGGATGTCACATCTCCATGACCTGAGCAAGCAGTGGCTGACGACATCGCTGAAGGTATTTTTAGAAACACCGCTTTGCAGGCAGGCAGAGAAAAGGCAGCAACCGGCAGGGCTCACTGCCAGCGGCACCCTCCTGTGAGTGCCCAGCAGGTAGCGGGAAGGCTCGATATATCGACGACCATCAGTACTAAAACACAGCTGCCCTCCACGGACAGCACCGGCGGCACTGGCCTGCCATGGGGCACACTGCTGGGGGACGGTGACCCCGGTGCAGGTTTAGCTCTTTGCTTTTAGCCCAGCCTTTTCTGTAGCCATAAAGCATCGCTGTTGCGATGCTGTTAAGTCAGGCAGGTTAATTTGCCTTTTACTTGGGTGAAGGGAAGCTCTAGCAATCGAAACACATTGCTGAGCAGGGCCTTTTGCATTAGGGTTTTGTTCTGCCCCGAGCAAATATTTAACCTACATCTGCAAGACAGCTAAAAAAATCCCCCAAATCCCAGCAAAAATTTAACTCCCCCTCCCTTTGAGCAAGCCAATAACCTAGTCCAGGAATGCAGGCAGGAGCATTTCTGAAGCCTCTTATATGTTGGGATGCTCCCTGTAGGAGATTCCCACCAGAAGCACCAGACGTCGTGAGAACTTGTCCCCCGAGCACAATTAATTATAACCCAGCTCATTATTCTAATTTTGTTTCTCCTTGAGGAGGTGAGGGGATTTCTCGGCATTGCTGAGCCACGGTTTGCCAAGCCGACATGAAACGCTTACCAAAGCAGGAATGAACCCCCTGCATTCCTACCTTGCCATTTTGAGAAAAGATAGGAGTTTTAATTAAGTCTTAGCATGGTTCTGGGAAATTTAATACTAATTTTAAAGTTCACTAACTGAATTAATTCAACCTGGAGGCTCCGATCCTTGAGATAGGGTTGCGTGGAACTAGGTGGGGAATGGGAGCTGGGGAGGGATGTTGCAAGGATTGTTGCCTAAAACCAACACACTGGGAGGCTGCCGGCCTCAGCTGCGGCTTCGGATGGTGGCAGGGGGCTCTGCAGCTGCTTGGCTCAGCCCCCCCACTCCCCAGCCAAACCCCATGAGCCTGTTAGGCCAGGTTTGGGCTGCCAGGGTGGTAGGGAGCAGCCCAGGGCAGCAAGGAGCCGGTCCACAGCCGAGGAGCTGGCCAGTCCGGCTAGGAGCTGCTGCACGCCACGTCTCAGCTCTGCCTGTGTGCCCCCATGCAAATCTCCTTTATATCAAGCAAAAGACGTAGTAACATCTTTTTCAACCTGCTGTATTCAGGTAGGGAAAAACTCTACTCTGCACGCAGTCAGGGGAGCGCAGTGCAAGATGTAGCAGCCATCAGATGGGCAGCTCTTCCATCGCCTCCAAATTTCCTACCTTGGACTGCACTGCAGAGCCATCTAACCAAACCCTCAGCCTCCGTGTCTCCCTTTTACTTACCTTTTTTCTTCATCATATTTTTCAGCTGACTTCAGGTATAACTTGGGTTTGGCTTTAATGCTTGTGCTTCCCCTAAGCAAAGCACTGCCCAGCTCATCCTGTGCCACGCAGCTGCTGGAAAGCTGGGAGCTGCTTTGCGGGAGGACCTCAGCTCACCTGCTAAGTCATTAATGTTTCATGACATTAACCAATACGGGCTCCTGCTTATAAAGCACATCTTAGAAACAAAGCTAAGAATAAGCATGAGGTGTCCTGGCCAAGGCTAAAATGGTCCTGTCAGCTGAGGGATAACCAGGCTGGTTTGAGTGGACCCAGCAAGGAGACAGCTTGATACCAAGTAGTTCCATCTGGGACATTTTATTCAGCAAATAAAAATTAAGGCTGTACTGGCAAGATGGCTGCATCCCAAGCAGGAGATCCTGGAGCTCCTGGTCTGGCAGGATCCCACCGGCAGTCACCAGGCTGGTCCTTGGGACCCTCTGCTCGGGACCTTGGGTGCTTTCTGCAATTCTTTTTAAATAAAAAAAATGTATGAAGATAGAAGCTGCAGGTGGGCAATTGGCATTTTTTTCAGAGTTTTGCTACTTCTGCTGCTTGCTTTGTCCTTGAAGCCAAGCCCCCGCGGTGCCACCAAGCCTCTGTCCTGGCTACATAACCCCGGCAACAGGGGGTACAAAGGGAGGGTTAGGCTTTCCTCTGCACAGGCAAAAGTAATGGCAGCCATGTCCTTTAAAACATACATTCAATTCTCAGCAAAACCATTTCTTTTTAGTGCCCTCCAAAATGTGCTTGACTTTGGAGAAGAAATGAAACAAAAGCAGCAATTCTGAATAATTTAGGGAATGGAGTATTGGGGCTGATGTAAGTGGCCATGCCATGCCAGGACGGCTGCAGGAATGCAGGGATCACTAATAATATCAAGCTAGTTTAGGCATGGGCACAGGTAAATCCGTAAGAGTGACTACAGGGAAGAGGGAAATACCCCTGTGGTCATAAAGTAAATGCACCTATGTAAAGGAAGATGTTGTGATGGCAGGTAATCCACAAGATGGGCTTAGCTGCATCCCGACTGCAACATGAAAGCTGTACCCAACACAGAGATGAATGTGCAAATGAGGTGGGATTTTCTCCAATGAAATTAAATAGCCTTACCACTAACTAACTGGCTTTGACTGCTCGATATCGAGCTGTCCACAAAATCCCACTGGGTACAGCCGCACTGGTCCACCAGGTCGTCGGTGCACTCTGTGTCACCTATAGATTTTAATGTGCCCTAGGGATGTTCAGTGGGAATGCTCCATCCGCTCCACTTGTCCCACCGTGTCTCAGTGCCAGCATGTGCGGGATGCCGAACCACCACCACTCCGCAGCTTCAACACCAGAATTCCTCCAGCAGGACGGAAACATTATCCCCCCCATGTATAAATGACACCCATTATTTATATAATGGGTGTCCCCATGTTTGTACCGGCAAAGCAGCTCAGAGCCCCGCAGGAGCGGTGCCTGTGCCAGCTCCCGGGTGGGCATCAGCAGAGCCCCTCAGCTGCAGGCCGGGGATGTCCCAGCTCAGCCATGCCCAGGCGCCCATTTGCATCCAAGGCCCCTGTTTCCCCGGTGCCACAGGGATGCTCCCACCACCTCCGTGTGCTGCCAGGTGATGTCTTCCCTGCTGTTATCTTCCCTGAGCCCCAGCACGCCAGCCTGTCCTGTACTATCACGGCTTCCCACTTAACAAGGCAAAAGGCTGGGGTCTTTCAAGATTAACTTACTCAAACATATTTCATGGTGATTTAATTATTGTGGACCCAACTGGGACCATATTCTCATTTTTATCTTCTAGATACTTGAGATGGTGAAGAAAACTGCACTCAGTCGATAGGAAGAGTCGCCAAAGAGATCCATGAATCTACCTGCCAAAATTTTACAGGGAAAACTATTTTTTCCTCTTAAAACTTAACACACAAATAGATGCACAACTACCACAGAAACTCATCCTGTTTCAAAACAAAAGCAAAATTTCTTGTTCCTGTGTTGCTGTTTCAAGGGTATCATTCTGTCGCAGCAGACTACAGAATTGAGAACTGCAAATAAAGTGCCAGGATCTGTCCTTAAAGCAGGTTTTACACCCAAAGAGGGTGTTCTGCTTCTCAGCTAAGCCAGTGGAAGCTGGGGAGACAATTGAAGGAAACACTAAATTCCAGCCTCCTGCTAAGGTTTAGGGAAAACGGAGCAGCATGGCGCTGTGCAAGGCTATTTTAGAAAAGAAAACTTTGATGTCTATGCCCAATGAATATTAAACAGCCAAACGCTCTGACTCTGCCGCCTCTGCCTGGTGCTGCATGAGCAGATTTAATTTGTCTTTATGAAGAGGAGCGGACCCACGCCCATATTTTTATTCATATGCCTTAGAGATGAGCGGGATGCGAAGGGTGAACCCAAGTCCCCTCTGCCAGGAGATCTCTTGAGCTATCACTCACAACTGGAGAAATGAGGACACATTAAGGAAACCTGGCAGTGCAGGCAAGAGGAGCAGGCAGGAGGGTTTATGCAGACTCACATGGAATAACTGCCAGCTCGCTGCTTTTTTTTCATGCAAACCTTCCTGGGCTTTCAGGTCTATTTGGGGATCCTGGAGAGGTGTTGGGTGAAAAAAATAAAGATGAGAAGGAGAAAGGAATGGTGCATGAGGTGGAACTGAGGCATGGCCGGAGCACTCAGTGTCCCAGGTGAGGTGGGACTGGGGCTCTTGCATCTCTATTCAGCTATCTTCATCTTCAGCCCGCCAGACAAAACATGCTGCTTCGTTAACCCCTTGGGAAACAGCAGCAGAAGAAATACAGAGCCCGTGTGCAAACATCCTGGCATGTTTTATGAAAACGACTCCAATCCAGAGGCATTTTGCTGGTTTTCATCCCCAGCCTTTGCTTTTGATGCAGACTCTGCCCTGCTTGCCCCCCACCCCCACCCCACTGCTCTCACCTGCAGGCCTGTCCAGGCTAACCCTGGTCCCGGGCACACTTTTCGGAAGCATCCTCCTCCACGGGCCAGTCTCTGCACGATTCCTGTGGGTCGGCAGAAACACGGCCCGGGGTCACAGCGTTCACCCTCCTTGCCGTGGGCAGGGATACACTCTGCAGCCTGCGTCCCGCTCCTCTTGCTCCAGCCCTGCACTGACAGTCCTGCCAGCACACACAGCGTGTGCAGGTCTCCGCACAGCCTGGGACAGGGTGCTGAGCTCCAGATATGCCCATGTGGACGCCCACCACAAGCCTCCCTGGGACCCTGGGAACAAGCCAGGCTGGTGCAACTGGGCTGGTGTGGCCAATGTTGGCAGCAGCTCTCATGGGTGGGATGCTTCACCGTGCCTTTCCACACATGGTACCACGCAGCTGGCATGCTGGCACTGAAAAATCATTGCCTTTTCATCAGGGGCTTTGTCAACTCTGTCCCAGTCTCCGGGGTCCCTGGGTGAAGCCCTCCCGACAGTTCTCCTCTTCCTTTGTTAAGGACCAGTAAATGTGTTTGTAGAGACGGTCCTTCTGGGCCTGGTCCCAGAAGGGTTCCAGCGGCTGATGTAGAGCCGGGGTGGCAGAACCCACCAGGGATGCTCCAGTCTCTGCCAGCCTTCCCAGTGAGCAAAGGCAGAGGATGGCTTCCTGCGCCCAGTGTCACCTTTGTTGCCCAGTTTCTCAGCCCGCGCAGTCCTCTGGTGGCTCTGCTCCATCCGTGACTGGAGATGGTGAAAGCAGTGTCCCTCCGCTCCCATCTGCCAGTGCATTAAGAAAATGAGAGCTGATTAAAGTCTGGCCCCTCCTGAGCACCACTGGTCCCGGGCAAATTGCTGACACAACTTATTTAGTAACATGGGCTACTCCCTGCTCAGACATCCAGATGGGTTTGGGGTCGCTCGGGTCTGCTGCTCTGAACATTAGCTGTAGTCAAAAGAAGTGGTTTAATTGCACAGAATGTGTGTGTTAATTGGATTTTTTTTTCCCATCACCTGTTAAAAGGTGGCTCAGGCAGTGCCTTTCCTTACAGACCTGCTCCTTCACCGAACACCACGTGAGGATGTGGGATGGAATGGGAAGGAACTCAGAGGTAAGCGCTCCTGTGTGTCCACACCAGCCCACCAACCCACATAGGCCGGAAGGCCCACGTAGTGCCAAAAACTCTCCTGTTTCTTGAGGCAGATGAGCTGGAAAGCCCCTTTTCCCTCCTGTTAACCTCCACCTGCCAGCACTTTCTAGGAGGCAGCCAAGAACAGTAAAACCAGGGAGATTTGCAAAATAAACAGTGATCAAACGCAAAGACTTTGGTTCCTGCTCTGGAGGGCGTCTGCCAAGACATGCAGATCATATCGGGCTAATTTACAAAAGAAAAACCGCCCTAATTAGTGTTCAGGAAAGCACTTTAATGAGAAGTGCATTAGTATAAAAAGCCTGAGCGCCAAGAGGTCAAGTCGTTCCTAAATGCCAGAAAAACAGGAAACGGGTCAGAACTGATCTCTGCCCGCTTAGGCCGCAGCAACATTTTCTCACTTTTTTAACAATATTTCAGGTTATTAGTGAGGAATTTATAAAACTCAGAGCCTAATGCCCAGTGACAGGGCAGAGACACTGTACACAACAGGCTCTGAGCATCATCGTGCCAGATGTGGCCAGCTCGCCCTGGGGAGGGTTAGGCAGCCCTCGCAGACATCTCACCCCTTTCATGGGACACAGTGTAGCTTTTATGGCTGGAGTTTCCTCTTGCAAAGGGGACACCAGAAGCCATGTCAATGCTACAAGTCCCACCTCACCAGCGGCTGTGACAACAGCTAGTAACCATGGCAGCGGGGAGATTTTTCACGTGATATTGGTATTTCTGCAGCACAAAAGAGCCTCTGATCTAGAATGAGTAACTAGTCTGGCTGGTCTTCATTCCTCCGGTTATTGCTAAGCCAGGGTGGCATGGCATGGCCTGCGTGATGCTCACCATGGGGCAAATTTGGACCATCCACAGGGACACCCACTAGCTGGGACATATGGATGCAAAAGGATGCTCACACAGGCGCTGTGACAACAGTCCTGCTGCGCAGAGGCAGACCCAGCAGTGTCTGAGCGGTTATAGCTAGAGAGGCAGCAGTGGGTGTCCCGGTGAGCTCAGCAGTGGGTGTCCCAGTGAGCTCAGGCTTGCAACGCAAGCAGCTGCAGAACATGCGAAGCACGTTGGACTCTGCCATTCCCTGGATGTTGCAGCCGAGAGCTGGCAGGGATGCACCCCGGCTGCCCCATAGCATCCCCATGACCTGATTTATCTCACTCGCCAGTTGTTTATACTTCCCCTCAGATATCTTCCAATTTATCCAAGAAAAGAGTTTTTAGACTTTAACTGTTTGACTTCCAGCTCTTCTCATTGATCAAGTAACTTCAATAAAATAATACATTAAATAATGTAGGTATCTGAGCTTTACTTCTTCAGAAGACTCAAACCCAACTCACTGGATATTGCTCAGATCTTCCCTAGGGTATGAGCCAATGCTGGAAAGTTTAATCCCAAAATAAGAATGAGGAAAGAATGAGAAAAGGAAAAATGTCATCCAGCCCGAGCTAAGCCTAAGCTGCTGTTAATAAATGCTGGTGTGGGCACCTGCTGGCTTGTGTACCACGGTGCGGCCCCTTCCCAAACGGCGGTCCGGCTTTTTTCCAGGGTGTTAACTCCAGTGGGACCATTACTGCACTTAAAATGAGCTGTGTGCTCAGGGCAGAGAAAAACAGACTCATATTAGCTCTGTTTAAGAGGAAGGTAAAAGGGATTCAGGGGGATTTAATTGCAACCGTGACTCAAAGCAGATCTACAAAATGGAAAAAATATATATAGGCAGAAAAAGTGGTTTACAGACAGTTCCCAGAATTAGGAGCTTGTCCTGCTCGTTAAAGTCTCCTGGTTTCAAGGTTAAAGTGCTTAATTTTATTTCAAAGCTTTCTAATTAAGCACCATTTAACTAGGCTTTCCATTTATCCTGCAACTTCTTTCTGGACCCAAGTCTAATCCCCAAAACTGCTTATTCATTTTTACTTTCGTTATAACCTTATCAGTGATTAACCTGCAATTGCACTTAATCTTTTTAAAAATTGCTCCAACAATAAATAGAGAGAAGCTACCTGCCCTGTTTCTATCCAGAGGAAAACAATTTCCTCCACAGTCAGATGTCTATGGTGGGTTATATTATTCCTTTTGTAAACTGATTTTTTTAACAGAGACATTTGTCTTCTCTAACTTCACATTGAATGTTAAATCAGTATCACTTTTCTGAAAGACATGGCACAGGCCACAAGGAATACGAATACCTCTCCGGTATAAAAAGTGTGTATATATTTATGTATGTATATAAAAGTATTTCTCTCTCTATAGAAGTGTGTGTATATATTAAAACAGTACATATAAAGCCTCCAGTAGAGATGCTACTTGTGATAGTGAGGCAAAACCCAACACATTCCTACAGATCCAACAACAGCAATCTCTGCTTCTTCCTTCAGCAGTTATCTATTCCACTTATTTCAGTCAAAAGCAGTAACAGCTAAAATATCGTTGCAAGAAAACCTGGTTTCTATGGCTATGAACCTCTGAAATATCTGTTAATCAGAAATATAAATCACGAGGAAGACTGCAATGCAGAATTTCCAGGGTGCTGGACTGGCAGTAAGCAACTGCCCGGCAAGATCCCCCAAATACTGCATTAATATTATTAGAGGATCTCATATTGGATCGATCTGACACTTAAGGACATCAAAGCAGAATGAGCAAAAGCTAATAAGAAATGCAGTAAAGGTACATGGAGCATTAACAAATCCATCAGGAATATTAAAAAGGCAGTGGAAGGAACAGACCTGTGATAAGTGAAAGCTGCAAGATATTTAATAGGAACCAACACAAAGGAAGCCCATTGCAAATACAGCAAAACTGACTTACAAAATTCAGCAGAAAGCCAATTTATGGCAACCCCCAAACCAAGAGGCACTAAAGGAGCTGCCCATCTCCTTAGCCTACCTGTCATTTCTAAATAGTCCTGCACAACAAATAGATCTGAGCTCAACTCTCCAACCCAGCCTGTAAGCCCTATCCTACCTTGACCTTAATTATTACCTGGAGAATAATCTCTCTAAAGAACTAAAGCCATAAACAGATCGCAGAGGAGGATAACTTAAAATCTCCCTGCAGTTCCAGAATTACCAGTTATGTATCTGTCACCATCTAATGCTGCATGTTGAAAACTAAGATCTTCATGCGAGTATTTGCCATTAAACAAAGCTTTTTTCTCTCCTTCTGGTGATTAAAAAAATATTACAATTCTACTACCAGTATTCAGTGACCTCTGAGCCTCTAAAAAGTTTATTGGAAAATCTCTGAAACATGCGCGGAGACCTTCCTGGCTCCATCGGTGCATCAGTGAGCAAAAAGATGGAAAACAACTAAAATAAAATAAATTAGAAACAAATAAATCCACAGAAAATGAATGGTAATCTACATGGTGTTTATTGTAGATATAGTGAATTATGAAAGCCATTACAGCCTGCTATTTAAACACTTTTTCTAAACCATATCAAAATGCAGCAGCAAATCAGAACCCCGGTTTGACTTCTGCACGTTTCCTGGTTTGATTATATAAATATTTATATAGTGAAAAAAAATACTTCGTACTCCCTGCCGAAACCTTCTACCAAGCAGGAAACCACCTGCAGATGACTGAGGACGAGAAATATTTAGGGAGGTTTGGGTGAGTCCAGGTTTTCTTCTGTAATGTTGAGGGCAGTGGTGGCTTCAGACCCTCCTGTGGTATGTTGGAGCTCATTAAATTTGTTTAAAAGAGAGCAAGCCATTGTTAATTAACACTAACATATATCCGGGCTTTTTTTGCCACAGAAACCCATCTATTTTGCAAGAGAAGGAAAAACCGCAACTAAATAAGAAGACCCCATAGAAGGTGAAGATCAGCCCCAGGCTGTTGATGGGAAGAGGGATCACCCACGTATGGGGGCGATGCCAGTGCTGACACCCTTCATGAAGAGCCCGGCCGTCTCATGGCCAGACCTGCAAAACCTGCAGCACTGCTCACAATATTTGCTGAACACCTGAAAAGTCCCTTGGCCGTGGCTCCAGGGCTGCTCCCTGTGGCAAAACCTGCCCCAGCTTTTCCTCTGGAGGATGGAAACCAGCTCCTCTCAATTGGGCCAGCGGTCCCACAGGGACCTGGCCAGCTGAAGCCCTGGGGAGGGTCTGCATTGTCTCATCTGGCACCGTCTTGCCCACCACTTCTTGCCACCTCTCAGGTCACCAGCAGCTTGCTCCAGTTGGCGCTGGGTTTGAGGAAGACGAGGAACTGGTGGTGCTGGTAGGACACCTTGAGCCATCAGCTGGGTGTGCTCACTGCTGACCAGGCATTCACCTTCCCATCCAGTACCCGGTCCCAGCATGGTTGGGAGAGCGCCTTCACAAGCGCCCCGCTGCAGTGATGACCAAGACCAGAACGGCTTCTTCATAGGAAAAGTGACCAAAAGGGGCTGGAAATTGGCTGCTGGAAACGTGGCAGGTCACCAAGGTCCAGCAGTGAGTGCAGCGGACCACCTGCAAGCTCGTGCACACTTGTTTGCACGCTACAGGCTCTGGCCTGACGCTGAAACACTGGTGGGAGAGAAGAGCACTTACTGCACTTCTCTTTCCCATCCCAGCCGGAAACCAAGATGGGTTCTCCCTTCCTGCACTCAGTGTATCCCTCTGGCAGTGGTTAGTTGGTGCACCCATGGAAACCTGGAAGAGATCTCCAGGAACATCTCCTCATCCAAGACTGTGCTTCTCCATCCCTGAAAGATGCTCATCAAATCTCTCCGTAACAGCCACCAGTGATGGAGAGCCCACCACCCCCTGCCAGTTGTTCACCCCGGGGAAATCCTCTTCCCAGCAGCAAACCCAAGCTGGCCTTGGCACCATGCAGGGAACCTCAAGCATCTTGCAGTCTATGCACACTGGGATGGACCTTGGCCTTCTCGTGACAGCGTGATTTGGTCTGTGCTCAGCCTGTGAGCATAGTCCACATCCTTTTTGGATGAATCACTCTCCAGCAGCTGCTGCTGACAACCTTGAGCCCAACAGAGAAATCTTGTTGTTTTTCTTTTTTCCCTGTTGTTGTTTCTGGCCAAGCAGTGACTCAGCTGTCAGAGGTGAATAACTCTTCACGCTTCATCTGAACACTCATTAGCCACCCAGAGCCATAAAAAGCAATTTCTTCAGGGGTCCCTCTCTGTAAGGCTGATTTTGAAGTAAAAGAGCTGGCCTGAGGTTTAGTGGGAATAGTCGTAAAGATGCTCAATAAAAATACATCTCCAGAGCACGGAAACCTTGTATGGTTCTGGGTCATATGGCAGAGGGTTTTATCAACAGTGAGTGAAGGTCTAGGCAGAAAAGAAAAGCAGATCCTACCCACAGCACTTAGCTAAGCCTACAGCCACTGTGTGGAAATTGTTAACAACAAAAAGCTTCTACCCCAGGCATTTGCCCCTACTCCTGCCCCAGGACCTGCTTGGTTTTCATTTCTCTTCTTTTTCTTCTTCTTTCTCCGAAATCTCAGCAGCAAGGATTTCTTCATCTTCTTGTGCTGTAGAAATCACACGAATGGTGACTAAACTGTCAGAAGATTTTGAGAATATTTCTTCTCCCAGGTGGGTACGTGCTTTGTGGGAGGTGACAGGCGATCTCTGGTGCACTGGTGATTTTGGCGGGATTGGACTGAAGCTAGAACCCTGCGATCCAGAAAAAAAAAAGGCAAAAATCAACCTTAGCAGACCCTTGTCCACTACCCCCAGTCACAGCGTTTGTGCTGTGCAAAGCCAGGCAGGTGTTTTGTGGAGTTTCACCACACCAGACCTCATCATTGGGATATCAGCTTGCTGCCAGAGATGACCCCTGTGAGAAGGGCAGCTGGATTATATCCTGCAGATCTTGGGAGAAGTGCATAGAGACGAGAGCAACACTCACACCTCCTGCACTAGCTCTTGTTTTGCTCCTGAAGCATCTGGAGGGGTTGATCTTGGCAAAAGCTTGGCAGAAGTGTTGTGAGGGAGCAGCCCTGGACTGCCCTGTCCTAAAGCCTCCTTTAGACAGGAGCTTCAGAAACCTCACCTACAGACATGCCATGGACAGGGATGTCCTTCTAACGGTGTCCTGCTAACCCCATTAGCAGGGTTAGCTCCTAATACATGCACCCTCCGATGACGGGTCCTATTGCCACTACTGTACCGAGCATGGGGTGCCACTGTTCACTGCTGCCTTTAATGGGTTATTAATTAGTGTTAAGCACCACATTGTGTAAAGCCTTGTCGTGCTTTTGTGAAGGACTGCAGAAGCGCAGTTATGCTCAGCGCCTCGATATTTACCCAGCCTCAAGGCCACCGCGCACTCCCTATCAGTTGCTCTTTCACCTCCCTTTACATGTCCAGATGTGATAGTCTGCATAACTCCATGGTGGGAAGAGTAACAACAAGGTCTGCATGGAGACACAACCTTTTTTATGAATTCAGCAGAGACAATTGGAAGGGGAAAAAAAAGAAGAGCAGGGCTATTCTCATGACAAAAAAGCAAGGGTGATTTCACTGCAGCTTATGTGGAGCTGGCAGAATGCTGTGCCTGCTGCTGGGGCCTTGGCCCCAACCACACCATGAAAGCTTTGCAAATATTGACTGGCCTGTGGATGCTGGATACCAGCATCACCCTCCATCCCACCAGCACATCAATTAATTACGAGTGGCACAGAAGAGATGTTCATCTGTGGCTATAGCCCAGCTAGAAACTAGACTCAGGCTTAGCATAGCTGGGCAAAAAGTCAATGTATTTTCCTTTTGTGTTGCAAAACAAACCTTGTGGGGCAATGACATTCTCCCAAGGCTGTGTGTAAGATGCTGGACCACCCCTTCCTGTTTGCCTGCCTTATGTCAGACCCCAGTGACCTGAGCTCACTCCTTTAAGGCACCTTAATGACAGTCTGGAGCTGGTCAGGGAGAGCAGTAACTTGGCATCTAAGGAAGCAAAGCCAAATTGCCATCCTCCCCAGGCTGACCTGCATCACCTGCATCACCTGCATCGCCTTCAGCTCCTTCAGCCTCCAGCGGAGCTGCGCCAGTGGTCCTTTGCCCCCCATCCTCCCCGCGGCAGCCAGGGCAGCCTGGAAGAGCTTCGGGGTGTCAGCTTTTGGGGGGATGATCAGAGGGTCTCCGGGCACTCCTTTCTCATCTTTGGGTTTATTGTTGTTTTTCAGCATTTTCCTACAGCAAGGAAAAGGAGAGATGATTTCAGTCCAGGGACATGTTATATTAGCTGGATTTTATAATGCAGAAAAATCAGACTTTAAAAGGACAGGGTTGGTTTTTTTTTTGTGCCTTAGGAAGGACAGAATAACAAATCTAAGTAATGCTAACAACTAAAGTGAATATTTTAATAGGTTTTTAAACGAATGCACTTTGGCCACGTTCGCTCCTGAGTTGCACCTGCTTTCAGCGATGAAGCTTTGCAGCAGGGCTGGGCTGGCTCTGGGCATTTCCAGCCTCCCCAGCCCAGAAGCGAAGGACGGGTGCCCTCTGCTGAAGCATGGCAGCTCCAGCTCAGCGATCCTCCAGGGATGTGTGCCCTTATGCTTGGTGCCTGCAGCAGGAGTGTTCCCAGTGTTTTGCACAGAGAGAAATCTCCCCTGCAATCTTAAAACCTGTATTCTGCTTTTTTAAAAAGCCCACAGGCTAGACATCAGCAGCCTGACACACACTTGGCCTTTTTACGTAGCAGCTTCTGAGACTCCGGATAATGCACCAAAATCTCGTTCAAGTCCTTCTTATCCAAAATGAAGAGGTTAGCGAAGCCATGAGCTATGACATTTGCTGTTCGGCGATTTCCCCCTCCTGCTGCCAGCAAGCTGAGAGAGACACAGGGAGACGTTAACACTGTTATTAACGGGCTCAGCACAACTTTTGTAATTTAAAATCTCCCTTCTCCCACCTCTCTCTTTCAGGGGACTCAGAGTTTAATTTTTACCCTGATGAAATTTTAAAAGCCCAAATTTTAAAGAATACTGGGAAATGTTGGCATGGAGCACTATACAAAAAATTATTTGCCTGTTTGAAGGTTTAAACATTGCATTCTACACCACTCTAGTGTCTGCTGGGCTATAGGGAGGCAAACTCTATCACTGTGTTACCAATTGCTAAAGGACTTTACATGCCCATGAAATGGGCAGATTGATGGCGGGGAGGCTGTTTTAGTGAAACATCTTTTCTTACTCATTTTCCCATCCCTCCATACACCTCTGCTTACTGTCACTAGCTCCCCAAGCAGAAAACAGCACAAAGACAAAATAGTGGAAAAGTTCCAAGAAAAAAGCTGTCGTGTGTAGCAGACGCTGCTCAGTATTTGTGGCTCTCAATCACAAAGATTAATTAGGGTGTTGCTGATCTCCCCACCTCCCACCCTCCTCTCCCAGAGCCTGCCGGCTGTATTTCCCTGGCTCCCTGGCAATGCTTCACTCACCTTATTTCTCCAAACACAGATCCGGCTTTCAGAGTCACCAGCACGGTTTTGCCATCAGGTCCCCCCAGCACCTGCACTTGTCCTGCCTGAATAATGTACATCTCACGGCCAATTTCTCCCTGCAATTAAGATGGGTGCTGTGTGGGTGCCCAGAAACTGGGAGACCTAACCTGCATCTTGCTGGAAACCCCCACGACCATACTGCCCTCTCCAAGCTCTCAAAACACTCTGCCCTGATGGCGCTCACTCCCAAACATCCTCATCTAAGCATCCCAAAAGCTCCTCCAGCTCTGCAGGCTCTTCCCATGTCTTCTGCTGTTTGTGGCTGCAGCAGAAGAGGTCAGTCTTTGCACAAGAGCAGCTGCAATCGAGGATGTTTTTGCTCTGAATTCCCTCCCTGTGAAGCAGCTAGGTGCCATGGTGATGGGCCAGGCCTGGTTTTCCCTGTTCTGCATTGCTCCTAGCACCCTGCACAGCCCAGCCACAACACCAGGGATGGGAGGGCACCCGTGCATCTCATTACCTTCTTGCAAACGTAGTCATTAGGCAGGTAGACCACTGATCTGAGCCGCTTCAGCATATCGAAGATCAACTGCCTGTCGCAGCCCTGAGCCAAAACAGAGCCAACAGCGCCTTTAGTCTGCACTGGCGTGCCAGGCTCCACCGGCCAGGACCAGCCCTGCAGAAGGTACCTGAAAGAGTGCCACTTTGCTCACGATGTTGTAGTTCACATCAATGGCGATGTCCAGCCTCATCTTGTCTGGCAGCTGCACCAGCAGCTCTGACTCATCTGTGAGACAAAGCAGAAAACCAGCTGTTTCCAGCACTTGATCCGAAAGTGTATCCTTGGCATGGCAGTGGGAAAGCAGCCCATGTTCTGGTGGCAGAGGGCAGGAACCAGCTCACCCAGAAAAGTCTCCTCCAGCCTCTGCCCACCCAGCAACCTGCCGGTCTAAAGCCAATGGGTGATGGAGAGTCACCCTTCATGTCATCCCTGCCCTGATGGCTCTCAGAGACAGACTGGTAAGCTGAAGCCAGCATCTTTCTTGGCCAGGAGAGTGGGTACAGAGGTCCTGCCTGATGATTTACTGGTAGGAGCTAGTGGGTTTGCTGTTGGACATGCTCTGGCCAGCAATTACCAGTCACTGCCCTCTCCCTAGGGACTGGCAGGTGGGATGCTGGACTCAGTGCGCTGTGAGTGATGCTGGGTCACCAAGGTGCTGCGACCCTGTGGCAGCCCATATACTCTGTTGGTGGGCAAGCAAGCCTGTATAGCAAAGAGTAAAGTAAGCCAGCCCCCCGCCCCAATAGTGCTATCTGACAGTAATGTTTCACCTCTGCAAAGCAACCTCAGTAAAACACGTGTGGTGCAAGTGTTGATCCCCAGAGCAGCTGGATCTCACCTAGCATGCCTTGCGAATGCCATGTGTACTCATACCACGTTTTCACCCGGTTCTGAATGGTTTTGGGGATTTTGTAGAAGTTCATGTATTTAATGGTACTGTCCATGCAGCTCCGATAGTAAGTTTGCCCTGCAGTAGCGGCACCGACCACATCTCTCATCTGAATGGGAGGAAGGGGTGGAAGAGATGTTTTAATTGCTGTTGCTTATCCATTGTGCAGGTTAAGCGGTCTAAAGCACATATGCTGAGTCCTAACAGCATCTGCCAAATCCTTTTTGACTTTCACCTATGCAGGGCAGGTCCTTGCACAGGGAAAACAAACTTGAAGATACAAACCTGTGGACCAGCCCCAGCGAAACCTTCCCCACCTGAGGCTGGGAACCCCCCATGATTGCCGCTCACCTGCCCTATCATGACGGAGAAAGCAAAGACGCCTGTGAAATAGTTCAACAGCTGAAAGACAATCTCAAACAGGGTCTTGGGGTCTGGCAGGCCCCCGATGGTGATGAGGGTTTTGACTGCCCAGTAGTAGCAGCGGATGTAGCTGGGAGGAAAAGAGGAGACAGTTTGAAGGCATTTCTGGCATGAAGGCCTGTTTCACCCCTTGGTACCAAGCTCACATCCTCTTGCCACAGCAAGCCAGAGCCTGCTGAAAGTAATTACTGGTGATGAAGGGAAAATTAAGGGGCTGCAGTCTTCCCCCCCAACACCTGCAGGTGCTTCTGGAGATGCTACAGGAGCAGCAGGATGTATAGACCCTACAGAAACCTCTCTGTGGGATGCTCTGGCTACTCCCATTTTCTGCTTATTTCAGCCCCACTACTGTAAACCAGCAATGTATTTTCAGCAACATTTACACTTTTAGAAATAGTTAGGGGAAAAAAAAGGTTGTGAGCAAATTGTTGGCATGGGACTCAGGAGATGTCAATTCTTGATTCACTGGTCTTGGGCACTCCCTTGGATGTTTTAGTTACACCTAGAGATAGATACAGATATGTATATCACATAAAATAACTATATAGCAGCCACATTAACACAGTAAGTTGAGTCCTCAAAGGGAAAGCAACACCCACACTAAGGCTGCCTGGGTGAGAGTCACTTGCACCCACATACACCCACACCTCACAGCAAGTCTTTAATACCTTTGCCCAGGCCTTTTTTTCAGGAAACTCATTTACTGCATGGTGCTAAATTAGTTAAGTGTTAACTCGGTATTTTGTTTTGCCCATGTTGTACAACTTGCAGGTGTGTGCATTCACTACAAGGCAGCATTCAAGCTTGCAAGCTGAATGTTCTCCCTGTGGCATCCATCACTGACAGTGCAATGAACATTTAACACGTGCATCTTGGCAATGCCACAGCAAGGCGACGGGGTAGCCGCTGCCCCTGGGAATGAGGGTGCTGGGCTGGTCAAGGGGCCTGACACATGGCACCTAGGACCCAATTTCACGGGGTGTGCGATGCTGCATCAAGCTCTTAGGTTCAAAGCACAGCCCTCCATCTCCAAGCACAGCTTCAAGCCTCCATCCTGACCTGGCAGCAGGTCAACACAAACAGAAACAGAGCTCGCACCACCATCCCACTCAGCCAGGGAGTGTTTCCTTGTTTCCCAGCACCAGGCTCCCAGTTTTTCAGCCTCTTCAACCTGCCATTGCCTTCCATCTCAGCCCAGCTGCAGCCTCCTTGTCTTGCAGCATTCTATATTACCACATATCCCATCCCCCCGTCCCCATCATTCTCCCTGGCTCTGCACCTTCTCCTGGCACCTCCAACCCTTTGCTTCAGGGCTTTTTATGAACCCAGCTGCGTCTTAATACCTTCTTTCTTGCTCCAGCTCATCACAGCAAGCTGTGCTATGTGAGGACCCAAGCCCTGGCTTGTACCTGTTTCCTTCCCCATCGTAGACCCAGGTGGTAGAGCCCAGTCCTTCATAGGCTGATGCCCAGTAATAGAGGCAGGAATTCACGTGCAAGCTGTACAGCAAATAGGCAGTGGTCCGAATCACTCTGCAAAAAAAAGGAGCAGGAAGGGAGATGATATCACGTCTGCTGGGAGAAACACATCAGATCCCCCCCAGCATCACAAGGAGCTTTGAAGTGATGAGCCAAGTACTGACTATGCAGGTCCCGCCGATGCAGGAACCACAGAGCACCCAAACGTGCAGCCCCCACTGCTCCCTCCCACAGCTCTGCAGCTCCAGAAGTACCAGAAGAAGCAATTTATCTGCTGGTGCCTCCTCTTCACTGCCAGCATTCCTGCCCTGATGGGTCAGGGAGAGGTGATCCTACCCACGTGGGCTCCAGGACCCCCACATCCCACCTGCATCAGCCAATGCCCATGTCAGCCAGTCCAGGGACAGTGGGAAAATAAATCAGAAACCCAGAACGGGTGCACACCAGAGTGAACCTTCTTCCCCAGTAGCAAACAGCATCTCCACACTCGCTCCCTCCCTCCCCCTCACCTGTAGATGTATGCCTTGCTCAGGATAGCCTCCAGGCGGTTGTTGAACTCGAAGAAGGCCATGTACTGGGAGGAGAAGGAAAGCAGCATGCTCCAGCCTCACGCGGGCCCCACCAGGAGAGTTACATCCCTGTAAAACCCTACTCCCCTCCATTTCCCTCCTGTGACCCCTCTGCAGCATGAACTGCCATGGACAGATTGACAGATTTGGCTCCATCTATAAGTGTCCCTCTATTCAAATGTGAGCATGTTTTAGGATTGAAATGAAGTGTTTGACCAACAGCCCTGCAAAGCCTTTAGGACGAGACTTCCCATCCATTTTACTATTCTCTTGTCATCATTGATGAACCTAGCAAGCCATAGCTTACCCCAACCAGCGTGGAACTCCTTCACATCCACTGCAACTGGTGTTCTGCCTGGTTTTGTAAGCTCCAACTCACCTTCAGACAGCGAGGAAAACGCAGAAGTGGGTTGACACCGACTTTGAAGTAGAAGAAATCCAGGGGAAGGAGGCACACCACATCCATCTGAAATCCACACAAAGAGAGAAACCTCTGTGGGGACCTGCAGGCATGGTGGGGTGAAGCTGCAAGCCATGGGTCAGATTAAAGATTCAGATTAATAAATAAAATTATGTTGAACCTTAAAGCGTTGTGACCGCAGGTAGTTCTCTTTCATGGCCTTCTTATCAGTCTGGTTGGGAAAAGGAGGGAGAAAGAGAGAGAGAAAGATTGATCATTGCTTACAGAAAAGAAAGTCACAGCCAACATGGTCATGCCTGGCTTTCCTCTTCTGCACCACAACAAGGAAGATGCTCCCTCTGTGACTGGGAAGGGGAGCAGAGCAAAAAGAGGAGAAGACGACCTGGCCATATGCCATCTTTCCATCCTATCTCAGGACATCTTGCGCTCGTTTTGCATCCCAGAGAATGCACATCGCAATGCCAGCACCACAAAAATCAGAGTTTACAGGGGAAACCTCCTTGTCTGAGCATTTGCATGGGCAATAGGAAGGCTGTAGCCTGAAGGTTTTATTTTTCACAGCTTATTTAATTGGATATGGAAATGAAATCAAGGGCTTTCACTTATCTCAGGCACATGATCTATGCATTCAGATTGCAATCGCTTTTGTCATATCACTAATGCATTCTGCCCAGCTGTGCTCCTGAAAATTAAACCCAGAGTTCATTATGCCGTCTGCTCACAGTTAGTAGTGTACGGCTGTGCCGGGGCTGGTCAGTGTGCACCTCACCGCACCGCTGGCAGGACCACCCTGTGGAGCAGCACCCTCTGAGCATCCCTACCCAGGAAAGGGGTTGCCATGAATCACACACTTTCTAGATGGGCTGGTATTGACTTTAGGGGAAAAATACGCAAGTTTGGCAGACAAAAAGACTGCCGTCTTATCCACTACATGGCAGGAGAGATGCTTGCAGTCCTCCAAGAGTGGACACAGCCATGGTGGAAGAGCTTGGAGATCAGTGACCAACACCATCCATGCCACTTGGGGTGATGGGAGGTCCCGACAGCCAGCCCCCAGTGGTGGGATGCAGCGCGCTGCCACTCACTATTATGTCTCCCCCCCGGACAAACTGCAGCCGGGTCTGAAAGACAAGGATGTCCAGCAGATAGATAAGGTCACAGAGGTAGTCCACAAGCAGCCAGTAGTGGATGTTTGCCGGTGTCTGGTAGGGGAAAGCCCAGCGGACAGGGATCAACCAGCAGTTCCAGTTCCAGGCCATGACAACGAAGAACAGCCACAGCACGTACATCAGGTCTGCACACAGGGAACCACACCATGATTAGCTGGGCACACATCCTCTGTCCATGAGAGTCTGCTACGCAAAGGGGTTTTCATCCACTGCCCTAAGTGCAGTCTCTTATTGGTGGCATTTAATTGCAAGAGAGCTGGGCTCTAGATGCAAAGTGAATACCACCGGTTGCAGAGCACATTGCTTTTTATCAGAAAGCCTCTTCTAACTTTGCTGGTTATACTAGATTTGCTTTTGCTTTGCTTTTTTTCCCCTTGAGGCTGTGCTGAGCCAACGGCCGGATGCCCAAGCCTGAGGGCTTCGAAACAGCTGTGAAATAGGAAAGACTAAGGAAGGAGCTGGGTTCCTGTGGGGTGTCCACCAGACACTGAATTTTTCTTTTGTGATTTTTATTTTTATTCAGGGTGTCCACACCACAAGGACAGCATTTGCACACTAAAAAGCCTGAAAAGCAGAAGGCGGCTGCTCCTTCCCTGCCTGGTCGCACCCCTGACACTCACAGCTATTGGGAAGTATTTAGGAAAGCCTGTGCCTTGCAGGGGAACTTAAAACTCTGTTTTTTCAGTAGACAGGTGTAAGCTAAGTTGCTCCTTCCATACTTCTCTACAAGGTCTCATCTTTTACACCTCCTCCCCTCCTTACCCCCTCTCCCCCCAGCCCCACCAGCTTGCTCCCAGCCCAGGTGCATGGCCATGCTCCATCACTCACTGGTGAGCGGGTCAATGCTGCTGGGGAACTGATAGTTTTTCAGGTGATCCAGCCAAGGCTGGTATTTGAATGTGCAGCACATCATCTCACAGTAGTGCTCGTCCCCTGCTGACTTGTCCCGCTCCGGCTCCTCTTCCAGGGGAGGCACCGGTGCTGCCGCAGGTGCCAGCTTGGCAGGGGCTGGGAGAGGCCACAAAATTGTTTTAAAGAGCAGAAAGTCATCTTATGGCAATTTGTTTTAAGGTCTTTAAATTGTTAATAAAGCAGCTGTCTCCCTGAACACACAGCGTTCATCAGTTAAACGCTCACAGGCTGTCTCGAACTCACATGCTGCAGGGCTCTCGTCATCCGAGCTGACATCGGGGTCGGTTAGCTTCTCCTTCACCTTCTCAGTCCTCTCTTTGAAGAGCTTCACCAGCTCCTGGAGCCGGTTGTTGATGACGGTGCTGCTCAGGCTCGTGGCTGAACCGACGCGCTCGGGCAGGCTGCAAGGAGACCGTCAGTCATTCCATGCAGGTAGGAAAGCCCAAGGGCAGGTTCATTTTTTAACTCACAGAATCCTGAATTAGGATTTACCCATATTTATTTGGCTATTGTATAATCAGAAGAACACAAGTTAAGGTGGTTTTAGTAAAATACCATCAAGCAGCACCAGTCTGAGCCTCATCCTTGCCCTGGGGTGTGAGATGCCCTCAAAGGGAACTGGGAAGCACCAAGATCCCAGGCTGGATTGCATGTATTTTGGAGAAGATTTTAGAAGAACTATAGGGTGAAAATGTGCACCGAGCCCCTGAATTTATAAACTATATAATCTCTTTTCAGCCTCTTTATTAAAACTAGGTCAGATTCACAGCAGGATGCTTTACCTAGCATGACTGAGAAGCATCACTACAAGGGAGGACAAAAATAAGCTCGTTTGCTGGAGCTCCAGGCTGGTTTCTTGTGATAATTGGCACAACAACTTCTGCCCAGGAAGAAGGCAAAATCCTGCACCATGTGGAGGTACAGACCCTCCCCAAGACTTTGCTTCCCAGGGAGGGCAGCTCCCTCCAAGGCTGTCCGGGGGTGCAGGGAGGCCAGGACCTGAGGTGTGTGATGCCCAGCTTGTGCATGCTTCCTGCATGGAAGAAAAAGGTTATTTCTCCACAATCGGTAAAAACAAGGTGTCCCCATAGTGCTATAGCATATGTAGATCAAAGGTGCATCTTCTCTGTGGTTAAACCTAGTCTTAAGGAGAATTTTTATACCTGGATACAGGAAAAACAAGAGAGCAGTTTCTGCTCCAGAGAGCATCATGATCATTTTTTTCTGGAGAGGAGGTGCATAACTTGTTACACAGTGCTAGACCAGCTGCAGGCATGGCTCCCTCTCCCTTTGGTATCCCAGCACTTCTAGGATCTTTGCTATCTCCACCCAAGCCCTAGGATCTGAACAGCTGGGAGCTTGGCTGATCGAGACCCCCTTGGTCCCACCACGCACCTTTCCCTCTGCTCCTCGTCCCAGCCCAGGAGTGCTCGGGTAGGGGCCTGGCTCACCAGTCCCTCGTCCAGACCATCTGCTGGGGCCAGCACTTTCTTCCTGCAGACACAAACACAGTGACCGAGGCTCAGCTTGCCCCCCATCCTCAGCCAGCTCCTCTCCTTCCTTCTCCTCCTCCTCCCAGGTCTCATCTGTTTCCACTTCCCCTTCTACCGGGGTCAGTTTTCCCCTAATTTTTGGCATTGCTTGAAGTCAATGGGAGCAAACCACCCTGCTCCTTTGCTGCTAAAGCCCTGTTCCTTCCTGGGCACCACTGAGCCCACAGCTCCACAGGCATGCAGCCACCTGGCCCATTTTGCAACCCACCTTGCAACCCACCTTGGGCACCTTGCAAGATGCACGGAGGGCAGGTACCACTCTGTGCTTGTCCCCAGTGCCACACTGCCACACCACTGCACTTCAAGAGGCAGGCAAGGAAAATGCAATACCAGTAAGGTGGAACAAGAATGTGAAATCTGGAAAAAAGGGAGGGTACTGGGGACACCACCAGGCTCTGAGATGGCTCCATAGCACCTTAAATCTCTGAGACAAAGAGTGAACTGCAGAGCAGCGGGTACGCAACGTGCTGATGCCTGCAAAGCCAAGTGCAAAGTGCAACAGCCGAAAATGGCTCCAGGTTCAAGAGGAGCACTATAAATGCTGTCTTGGTGATGCTGAGCCAGTAGCAGCTGATGTCTTCTGAGAAGATGTGTCCTAACAAAGCTGGTGGCTCCCTTTAGCACAGATGGGTTTCTGGAACAATTCCTTACTTGTGGGCAAGCCATGTGGCAGAGAGAGATCTGAATATGAAGATGGCAATCACGGCAAAAATGGAGTTTGCAAACCTGCAGTCAAGTCCAGAGTTTTAAGTGTGACAAAGAAATTGTCTTCTGCCTCCACAGTTATTGCTCTAAATTAACCAGGATTTCACTGATCCTGGTGCAAAATGGCTCAGTGCCGCATGTGGAGCAGGAGCAAGCAGGACACTGAGGGAGGTCGTCCTGCCATCACAAGTCTTCTGAAGAAAGCCAAATGTGATGAATTCACCTGCCTCCAGCCTCGCTGGCTCTCAGGCATGCTCTGCTGGGAAGGGAAGCAGATGTACAAGACCAACGAAACCTTCATTCCCCAAGTGCACAGCACAGGGACAGAGGAAAACTACCAACCCCCCTGTTAAAGTACCCTCAGATGTGGATGAGGAGGTTCCCAAAGCCACATCAGTTTGGAGTCCTGCCAAGGTCCATGATGTTGTTAGGACAACATCCATTGCCTCTCACCAGTCTCCAGCTGCCCTTCCCCTGCCTCTGTCCCCTTTGGGGCACCGTGCTGCCCCATTGCCCACCCTCATCTTTGAGCAAGCCCAAGATGCCTACATTGACAGCTCAATGGCCTCTTGCTCTATAAGGGGGACCCTACAGAGAGGGTATCACCATCCCTGCTCTTTGCCTGTGGCATGGCTCCCCACAGGCCACAGAGCTTGCATGGACACCCTCCGAGTATATGCAAAGCTTTGTGTATCAGTATCCATCTGGGGAAAAATGCCTCTTTTTGTTTCAGATTAATGGATGCCCTTGGAAAGATGTAAAAGGAGATTAACATCCCCAGGAAGGCTGTAAATCCAGAGGCACAGGAAACATCCCTTGGTATTCTGTGGTGCCTGTAGTTCACCTGAATTCCCAGCAGACACGGACGTAAGAAGGAACAGGAGCTACCCGAAAAGCAACACAAACTTCAGCAGATTTTGGAAGCTGGTGGGTGAAGGGCTCAAAGGGAATCTGTGGTGTTACATTAAGTCCCATGGAGAAGCTCATGTACGCGCAACCTAAATCCAAAAACCTGGCACATCTAGAAATTTCTCAGTCATCTGTGGAATAAAAGAGAATCTGTGTGATAATCCTCTGGAGAACATTTGGTCCTTTGATAGAGTCCAGCTGCAGGGAACATTTTTTGGGACAGGACCTGCCAGATCGCTGGTCAAAATGGCACTAAAACCCAGATTTTTTTTCCACTGATGGATGAAGACTTCAAACTGCATCTTCTACGATGCGAAGCGACCCAAGAGATGCATAGCTAGTGAAGCAGAGTAGACCAAGTAAAAGCTAAAGGTGAAAGATTAAATAAATAAGTAAATAATTAAATTAATAGTAAATTAATTGCAAATAAATTAAGAAGTAGAAATGCACAGCACGGGTACAAAGAACTCACAAACCCCCTTGCACAAATGCAGGAAGTTGAGTATGAAAGAATTTGAATACAAGCAATAAAAATATAAATTGCTCAAGACCTCTTGATATCTCAAGAGACCAGGTAGAGAGTGCAACTGCCTAAATAAAGCTATAGGGAGAGCAACATGAGGCCGGCAGCTGCTGTCTGGGCTTGGCCATTGGTGTGGAGTGTGGGTCACTGCTCTGATGCTTGTTTACTAAAAGATCTGAACTCTTGAGGATGAATATAACACCTGGTTTGCAGCACAGAAAAAAACACCTTGGTTTAAATTTTTAATCCTCTGCAAGAAAGAGCCTCAAAAAGACCTCAACAGCAACCAAAAAATCATTGGCTTCCTCCAACCTCAATTTTAAAGCTCAGTTTTAATCCTCCCCCTCTCTGAGCATCCTTGATCCGAAAGCGCAAACCCAGCAGGGAGGTGCTGCAAACCCTTCCAGCAAAAACACAAGAGGAAAATTGTTGGGTTTTATGATGATGGCCCGCTACCCAGCACACAGACCACCCGTGCTCTGAATTTGAGAGCACAGATGTGTGGAACAATAGACAAACGGGATCTGACCATGGCCAGGGGATTGAGCTCATCTCCAGGAGGACGCACAGACAGGGCTGCCCCTGGCCCCCAAAAGCTTTAAACAAAATTTAACCATTTAATTAAAAACACAAACAAGAAGCAAGGCTTTTGCCATCTGTCCTGCCTTGCATGGGGTGACACTATCTGCACATGCCTCACCCTGTCTCACTGTCTAAACCTGCCAGAAATGGGTGGCATCACACATTGAATAAATTTTCTTGTACCGGCACCATTGAGGGGTGCCTGGGATCCAGAGACCGCGCCTGGGCAGAGCCGTACCTGGGGGATGCCAGTGCCATGCCAGGCACCACCAGCATGTTGGGAGCACCAGCAGTGGGCACCAGTAAGTGGGCACCATCCTTCTCCAGAGCATCACCTCCGCTGTCCGCATCCTTGATGTCCACGGCTAGGTAATCGCCTGGCCCATGGAGAAGGATAATTGCAGGTAAGAGGGGAGCAGGGCCCAGCCTGCAGCTAGGATGAATCCCCAAGTCCCATCGCCTCCATGGAGCCCCCAAACCCCGCAGCATGCTGGAAGGACCCTCCTTTTCCCTCCATTCCCTTCTCACCCAGCACTTCTTTCTCCTAATGGTTTGGAGCATTTCTTTCTCTTTTTTTCCCAGTCTTTAATGCTATAAGTGTCACCTGCTTCCCTTCTGCTTTCCCAGCTTGCAGTGACTGCAACTACTCTGTCAAGATCTGGGTTCCTGTGGTTCGGAAAATGATAGAGATGGGTATTACCAGCTGCAGGTGTTATGCAGGAACCCAGGATTTCCAGCTGCAAATTTGCCTCCCAGGGTCTAGAAAATCTCCTGGGTCTTCTGAAGATAAACATATGGATCATGCAAGCTCCAAAGTACATGAGCGTTTGCTTTTCATGCAGAATAAGGCACTATTTAAACAAGCACTTACGTCCTCTCTCCTTTGCAGAGGTAATAACTGCTTCCTGCCATAAGCAAGGTTAGAAGCAGGAAGGTTGGATGTTTATAGTGGGTAGAGATACTAATGGCCCAAGGGAGAAATGACGCTGGGGGTTATTTTGGCTAGACCCCACAGCCAGAGGGAAGTGTCATCCCTTTTCTTAGCTATATAACAAAATGTAAGATGCAATGCATGAGCTCTTGCAGGATTTCTTCTAAGGGGGGTTTTCACACGTCTGAAGGACCCCGTGCACCTCCTCCTGTCCCACGCTGATGTGGGACCAGTGGATCAGAGCGTGGCTCAATCAAATAACAAAGAAAAAGCCTGTCTGGGTTGCAAAGTTAAAATCCTATTGCTTGTAAGGAAAAGCAGCAGAATTTGGCTTGCTGGTTAAAAACAAAGCAAAGCAAAGCTACAGAAACATCATTTGTACTTCTGGGTTAAAAGGCAGAAAACCTTGAACCGCAAAACCTCCATCCTCTTAGTATGAGTGGGTTGCACGAATGCTAAGGAGAAAACTGCGTGTGCAGCAGATATTTAACCCCCTGCCTGCAGGTCCTTTGGGAGAGTTTTTGGCCAAGTCAAAACATATAGCATATAATTTATGGATATTTGTAAATGCTCTCTAGGGGTTAGCTAGAAAGGCACATAGTAATGAGGCAGAAGAAAAAACATTAATTTTGTTCCCCAGCCTCTGTGCTGCAACATGAAGCATGCTTTTATTTATTTTTTCCCCAAAAGCAACAAAAAGCGACTACTCTAGGAATAACCCCTTGCACCCCTCAAGGTACGCAAGTCCATCGTCAAAGCCGACATCTCTAATACCTAGGGGGGATTGCTCCTCATTGCAAAAATTGGGGTTGACAACTCCAGCCTTTGGCTTGCTGGTGACAAGGATGGGGATGCGGGAGGCAGTGGTGGCTCGGTAGCTGGGAACATTGGGGAGCTGCTCTAGTGCACTGTGGCCAGGAGGGGAGGTGTCCCCGCCATCGAGCGGCTTGTCATGCACCAGCCAATCTAGCTCGACGTCTCGGGCACGCTTGGACATGCTGCTAGGCGCCTAGGTGCTTCAAGCAAAGGACAAGGCATCTGAAGCTGCAATAAAACACAGAGTGGTTTGAGACAGGATGGTTTTGTCAGTGCAGAGAAATGCAGGGCTGCTGGGGGTTTGTTGCCACCCACTGCTCACAGATGCTGGTAGCACAGCAGAGTGGTGGTGAGCATCCTACTATGCACTTTTCTAGCATCGCTGCAAGATTGGGGTGCTCTACAAGGGCTGTATGAGCAGAGAAATCTCCAGCCTATAGCAGGTCTCAGGTCAAGCCATCCCTTGTGCAACTCCCCAATGTCAGTGGTGTCATGCCAGGACCTGCCTATGCTCACTCAGGCTGCGAGGGGAGCTCACCACCTAAGTTTCATTACCAGCCTATTACCTCCTAAAAGGTTATATTAAAATGCACTTTATGCCACTGGTTATTTCCCAAAGTGAGCAAAGTGGTAGAGAAAATCCCTTTCATCCCCACCCACCACATTCTTCAGCTGAAGGAGAAACTCTTATTTCACATCAGAGATTGCTTAATCAACAAGACTAAGTACTGCGTAAGCACTAGCATTTCAGAGCTGGCTCCAGCTGATGACAATTGCCATTGCACAGTGCCCACGGGATGCTTTGAGCTAGAGAAAAGCCCCAACTGCCCACACAGGCCCATGCTGCAGAAAACCCAGCTGCCCGCTCCCAGACAGCAAGCAGCAGGGAGGGAGAAGCTTCATTTTCCCCTTGGTGGGCATTGCATTGCCTGCTTCGGTTCATCTTAAATAGACATTATGCTGCTACATATTATACCTTCGGCATCGGTTTCAGTAGCTTCAGCTGTCTCCTCTTCTACCTTCAAAATGAAAAAAACCATCTTAAGGAGAAAAAGACCTGCTCTGTCAGTAAAACAGCAGACTTTGCAGCTTGATTGGGTGCCCCATATCCCCTGACCATTCGCCAGCCTCTCAGCTTGTTGTTCAGTGCCACATTTTAGGGTGAAAGCATCCCTCCCTTGGTGCACAGCTACTGCTGCTGTCTCAGGTTCAGAGATGGGGACACCTCGGTGGCAAACATTTCTGGTGCCCATCCTGGTCCCCACTCCTTGCCAGGGCACTGTGTCCCCCAAGACAAGCTCTGAGCCCCTGGCTTGTGCTGGGCAGCAGGAGCTCATTGCAGACCTGAGCCCAAGCAAGGAGCGATGCTGTACCTGTACAAAAGCACCTTCGAGATCACTTATCTCAGCTTCTTCCAGCCGCTCAAACCTGAGGGCCTCCTCTGCAAAGTAGATTTCATCCGCGCCCTCGTCAGGGGTGAGACAAGGCGACCGCAGCAGGGGTCTGGATGGTACAGATCAAGCAGAGACAAGCACCTGAGCTTGCTTTTGCCCTATCTGAGGTTGGGTACATTGCGGATGGGGGCAACACATCAATGGGGGGACATCAGGTCAACAGGAATGATGCACAGCTCTCCCAGTTTTAGGGAGCACTGTTCCTCCAGCTGCACAAGCCCCATTTGTAGGCCAACAATACCACAGAAATCTTAGTTTAATACAGTAGCAATACAAAAAAAATTGCTGCTTAGGGACTTGGAAAAAAATACTACATGGGAGACCAGGTAGGAGGTGCATAAATAATGCAGGGCATTGCATATGCATAAGCAAAAATTGCACATGCAGAAAGATGCAGGCAGTATGTTTCTCCTGCTGTGCATAATAACTCCTCATATAATTAAAATTTGCAAATAAAAAGCTGAGAGCCTGATTTCCAGGCAGGGCTGCCCTGCAAGCACCATCCAAATCCCAGGTTTGCCTCTGCAAGACACCCCCAGGACACATAACTCATTTTCCTTCAGCAGCAAGCGCAGACCTCAGCTCCACCATTCTGACAAAGGGGGATCACAAGATCAATTTTATTGGTTTAATATAACTTATGACTGAAAAAATGTTGTTCTGTGCACTTATCTCCCAGTTTGCTCTCTCCTGGAGAGAGATGCAAAGCGGGGATTGGGGATAATGAAAAATGTTAAGACAGCTGAATGTATGAAAATTGAAAAGCCACCTTTCTGTATCCTTGGCAGGTCCTAAGTCAGAAGATGTATCTAAGAAGCAGTGGCTACTTTTTCTCTTTTATCTCCATGTCTTGAAAAAACTGTTATTTTCCAAGGTCTTTTTTTTTATTATGTTTGATAATTCCCCCCCTCTTTTTTTTTTTTAATTAGGCTCCCTTCAAATGCAATCACAAGTCTTTTCATCCTAATCTAGAAAAGTCATCGCTGTCTCTCTTTTCCCATAAGCAGACAAATACACTGAAGGATGGAGCAGCACCTCATTCACCCAACAACTGAAGTTCAAGTTTCTATAGTAGAGCTCCAGGAACAGATTTTGATGAAATAAAGAGTATGGCTTTAACACTGAACAATCATGCGATTTCAGCTTCTTCCTAAGAATCTACCTACCTCAGAGAAATTAACAGAGAATAATATTGTAGCACTATGTAACAAATTCCTAAACGTTTCTCTCACATGAAATCAGAACAAACCACTAAACTAAGCAGAAAGGTTTTTCTAAATATAATCTAGACCAAAGTCACCACCCACAACAGCTGACAGCTATTTTCCACAACAGGAAAAAAAGTAAAATTGTACCTACTTGTATTAAGTAGCATTTGCAGGTAGAACACATAGTTCTGTCTTTAAATTCAGCTCTGTAATACTCATAATAATCCCGACTGCCCTGAATTAATGGATATGGTTCTAAATAACATGGACCGTCTCCAGGAGTCGGGTGCTCCCAGCTCCCGATAAAGGCACAAGCTGGGGCTCCTGCTCGGCCAAGCAGCCGGACCCCGCGGGAGGGGATGGCCAGGGGCTGCGGTTGCTACAGGCAGCTGCGATGGAGACGGAGCCCGTGTCACCAGGAGACACTCGCCTGTCACCAGGTGCCGCGTCAGCAGGGAGCCCTAGGGTGAGTGGTTTGCAAAAGCATCCCTCCCAAACGCCAGGCTGGAGAGCTCCGCTCTGCCAAGAGGAGCTCGCTCATCCACGGTTGTTTCAGCCTCTCTGGCTTGTGAATGCAGCTGAAACAACAACTGCTTTCATGCTCATTTCCAACAAAGCCATAAAGGCAAGGGGAGCCACTCACCCTGCACTCTCCTCCTTTTTCTCCTCCTCCTCCTTTTCCTCTTCCTCCTCAGCAGCACTCAGGGAGCACAACCACTGTCTGAGAAGAAGAATCTCATTAGGAAAAATCCAAAAAGCATGTCTGAACCTCACAAGAGGAGCACTGCCAGTATCCACATCCCCTTTGTCTGGAGATGCTCTCCCTCCACCCCTCCAGCCAACATCCTGGTGGGGACACGCTCAGGCACACTAGCATATGCTGGTTTACAGTCCATTAGTGTCAGCAGTCCCAAGGGGGGTGGGAGGAAAAATGGGAAAAAGTTTGGGAATGAAAAACCAGAATCCTAGAGTCTTCAAATTCCCCTGTGACACAGGGAGAGGATGTGCTTAGGGGTCACTTGTTGCTGATTTTGACCAAAACCTCCCTGTTAAAGAAATCCACCCTCCAGGACAGGATGTGCTTGCTGCCCACAGCTTCTCAGGCTCATATACGAAGAGGAAAAGATGACTGAAAAATATTTTTATATGTCCAGTGTTTTCTGGCTGAGCAGAAGAGAGCTCTGCTGAGTGAATGCAGCTCTGGGCATCACTTGTGCTTAGTACAGTTGAGCACTGCCCATGTCAGAGGTGGGGACCACTGCACTCACCATCCCCCATATGTGTGCTGGGAGCATTTTGGGGGGGTCCCAAACCCTTTGGGAATGTGCATGGTCACCCCTGCTGCAATGCAGCCCACTCCCAGCTCTGAACGCATTGCCCAGCCCTCAGGAGGACCTCAGCAGGGATTTCTTTTGGAAGAAGTAGGATGAATCATAGAGAGAAGACTACCATTCCCAAATGTCATGACAGTTGGATGTGCAGTTGATAGGAACGAGGTCCAAACCCTCTTGCCTTGGGGCCAAAATCTACTTAGAGGAAGCCTAAGCAGAGTATCTTTCAGCCGTCCTCTGCAGGGCAACATGAAGCACTGCATTCATGGCTCTGCCACTGCCTGCCCAACCCAAATCTCAGCACCAGAAAGAAAGGCTATTTGCTCTAACACCTTTTGGGTCCTTCTGGTGCTCCCCTCTTTGGAAATGGGCACCCTCAGCTGCCCACTGCCAGCTCCACCAGCGCTGGCAAGAAGGGATGCCCAGGGCCCTCCCATGGCCACCACGCTGGTGGCTGGAGAGCACGCAGAGCTGCTCATCAACAGCATCTCCCTTCTACCTGTTTTCTTCCTCCTGAGGTTCCTCCTGTATGGGGGGAAGGGGATGAGCATCTGCCACCAGCTCAGCCTCGTGACCCCAAGCCATCATTTCGCACATGGCTTCGTTAATCCAGTCATCATTGATCTCTTCCAGGACGAGGTCAGTCTCCTTGGGTTCCCCAGGGACAATATGAACTGAAATGGGAACAGGGAAAGTGAGGTGAAGAAGTGAGAGCAGCACCTTTTCAAGAGGCCAGGGGTAGTGCCAGGGCAGATCCCACGTTTTAGCTGCTCAGTGCAGAGGTGCTGCTGCATGCTAGGACTGAAGCACCTCTCAGCCTGCACAGGCCTGTGCAGCCCCAGTCCCCCGAGCTGTGCCGGACAGATGCCTTGGGTACTTTTGCCAGAACAAAGAAGAAAATCCACCATTTTGTCCCAAGCACAGCCAAAGCCCTATGAAAAATATAACCCTTTGCATACAGATGCCTGTTGGCTTCTCTACGCACACAGCAACCTCCACCAGCAGACGATTTGGCCCATCTCCAGGCCACATTTTGGCTTTCCTTGCAAACAGAAGAAGCCACAGGAAGAGCCCAAAGCCTTTCCCATTGCAAACCCCAAGCAAAACGCTGTGCTAGCACAGCCTGAGGGTCCTGGTTTTGCAGAACAAGACTCAACCCAGAGCCCACTTTGGAACGCTCCAAGCACCACACTGTGTCTACTCCCCCGGGCATGGAGTAGGAAGCATCCCGCATGACCCACCACTTCCCACTAATGCTGGGGGAAAACCCATGGCAGGTTACTGGGAAGATTGTCAGACGAGCTGCAAAGTGAAGAGCACAGGTCTGACCCATGACCAGCCCTCGCCGTGTCCCAGGGGTACCCATCCTACCATGTCAGGCACACACTGGAGAAACAGGAGGAGGAAACGCAACCGCATACTGTAAAACCAGTTTATTTTGAGGTCTGCCTGACAACAAAACTTACATGTCCACAGTGAAGCTAATAGGAAACGTGCAAATTCAACTACAGAAAGGTGCTCGGCTCTGAGCTGTATTTACCCACCCCACAGTGCCCACATTGCCTTTAGCCCGTTCTCTCTAGATCTCTGTTAATTAAAATGCAGGACAGCAGTCAGGGAGAGGGTTTTTAAAACACACCACAACTTTTGGATACATATATGAAAACGGAGCAAATACTAAAACTGTAGCCTGGTAGCAGCAGGATTCGTTATAAATGCAGGGGATGGGGCTCAGGGTGGTTGCTTGGCTCATCACTCATTGTTACAGCTGCCTGGATCGTCCTAAAGAGATGTAATGAGACAGTGGGAGACCTTACCATGGCCTTTCAATATATCAAGGGGGCTTATATGAAAGATGGAGAAAGACTCTTTACCAAGGTCTGTAGTGACAGGACAAGGGGCAACGGTTTTAAACTGAAAGAGGGTAGTTTTAGGCTGGACATAATGAAGAAATGTTGTATGACAAGAACAGTGAGACACTGGAACAGATTGGCCAGGGAAGTCGTAGTTGCCCCATCTTTGGAAGTGTTCAAGGTCAGGTTGGATGGGACTTTGAGCAACCTGATCTATGAAAGATGTCCCTGCCCACGGCAGGGGGGTTAGACCAGATCATCTTCAAAGATCCCTCCCAACGCAAACCATTCTGCGATTCTAAGGTCTGTACTGAAAACCTGGCATGTATGGGCTGTCACCCCATCCAGCCCAGCGTGCCTGCATCAGCTACGCCTGCCTGCACACCTCTGGGCTGGAGACAGCTCCTGAGATCCTTTCCCTGCCACGACACTCCTGCTGCCACAGTTGGTGCTGCATCCGAAGGGCTGCGAGCTTCAGGAGGGAGCAGCTGTAGGTGGGGGTAAGGAGAGTTTGTGGCAAGTTCTCCTATAAGGAGAGCCTGGGCAAAGGCTTTTAACCATTAACTCCTACTCTTCACCTAGAGGTTAACCTCACCTGCCTGCATTTGCTGCTGCAAACCATAGCCCCTTCTACTTGCTGGGAGAAAACACAGTTTTTCATACAGAAGAAAAGCAATAAGAAGCTGATGACAGCTTAAAGAGCTTTATAACGTTACACCTCGGAGGCAGAAGTTGACTAAAAGAAGCCTGTGGGCTTCAGCTGGAGGTCTCAGGGTGAATATTCAGATGTTAGCAGGGGGTTGAGAGGGTCAGGAGTGCTGGGGGGCTGCAGCAAGAGGCTTTCTGCCTCCGAGGTGTCCCAAGTGATTGTGCTTTTCTACCCTCCTATAAACTATAGTTCCCATCTCATAGATATTGCCCTGCAAAACCAATAGCTCCAGTTCCCAGAGCCAAGAGGGAGCTGGGATGGGATAGCCCTGGGACTGGAGACACGCAGCCAGCACCCCTGCGCCAGCCTCGGGTCCCCGCCACTGTGGCTGGGAAGGAGCTAGAGACCATTTGCAGATTCCCCTTTGCTTTTCCTCCCCAGCTGTGCTTTCTCCTTGGGTTGGTCTCGTTTGGTTGTGGGAAGGGCTGGCTCATCATGGTCTTCATTTTCCATTTGTTTCAGAGGCGCTAAGCCCCTTTGCCCCCTGAAACAAAAGGAGAAGGAGAACATTAATGAGTGTGCTGGCAGTTTGGTGCCGGAGCAGATCTCTTGCTCGACCCAATCACTCCCTTCCTCAGGTAGATTAATTGATCTTGAGATGCCTCAAGGCACCAAAGCAAGCTGTAACACAAGCCAGCTGTGCACAAAGGGTGCAACTGCCCTGCACATGCAGCAACTTCCCACTGGCTTTGCCTCTTTCCAAGGTCCACAGCGGCACTCAGGTCTCCAGTTCATACAAACATGCGGAGAAATGCCTTCCCGCAGGATTTCCTGCTCTGAGATCCCACCTGCTGACTCAGTGGGAACAACCTCCCAGCATCTCCCTGGAGGGATGCACAGCCTCTGTGTGCTGCAGCAGGTCCCCACTCCCATCAGCAGCTCCCACAGCCCAGCCAACCACTCCTTTCCAGGGACGGAGCTTGCACAGGGTTGTGTGACATCTCCCCTGCCCGGTCCATCCATGGAGGCAGCCATGGCTCCCAGCTGGGCCCCCCATTTTGCTCAGCATCTCACAACGTGGCTGGCAGAGGGAGCCAAGCCCATCTGCCTGCAGAGCCAGCACTTGTTCCCCTCCGTGGGCAGGCAAGCAGCAGTGTGAAGCCCAAGAACCCTGTGAACCCTACAACCATGCAGACTTACATCTAACACATCTAATCTAATCCCAGGATTCTGTTTTCCTGAGGTACCTCCCCAGACATCTCACACCAGGCTCTGCAAATACCCTCCAGCTCAACAGCAAGCATGCCAAAGGGGGCGATGAAGAGGGGAGATTTGAATTCCCTTCTAATCCTTTGATAAAATCCCACCAGCTTGGCAAACATCCTCCAGCACAGCTCGAGGACAGACCTTGATATCAGCACTAACCTCAAAACCCAGGACCTGAGGATGTGGGATGCTGCACTTGGAGACTCCCCCGGCCTGAATTTTACCAAGCCTGCGCCACAACTCCTGATCTGCTCCCACTTCTCAAGCGGCAACAGCCTCTCATGGCTCCCCTGGGGAATTTCAGGGGCTCCTGAGCTGGCACCCACGGCAGACCAGGGGATGGATAAAAGCTGCCAGCGGCCCCTCTTCCCAGCAACCTTTCTGACCTCAGCAAGCTAACCAGCACAGCGAGATGGAGCAACCACTTACTTTCTTCCACAGGACTTGAGGTTGCTGTGGCCACTCCCTGCCAGAAGGAAAAGGGAAACATGAGGCCTTGCCCATATTCAGTAAACTTAAACTTTTACCCTAAATGTCCCATTTTCAGTAAACATGGCCCTTTTACCCTAAATACACCATGTGATTTCTCGGGGCAGCTTGGATGGTTTGGCCATGGGCACAAGCATCCCCACGCATGACGGTAAAAGGCAGGAGCACGTCAGTGAGCTTGCCTGGGTGTAAGGGAAGGAAAGGAGAGTGCATAAAGCTGCTGCTGCTTCTCCTTAGAGCTGGACCATACCTGGATAAGATGCCAGGGCCTGGACACCACCCAGTGCCACACAGAAAGGCAAGGAAATGGTAAAGAAAGCACATGCTATGGGCTCTCTCGCTGCTTAGAAGCCGAATCCTGGTTTCATCCACTAAGCAGGTCATGGGGATTTGTTTTCTTGAAGAAGCTGGGTGACAGCCCAAACCACAGCAGGTCCTGCCACTGATCTGGTGGCATCTGCATGGCAGGGGATGCCCTCCCCACCAGGGACGTGGCATTTACGTGCCCTTTGCCTATCCACTAGGCAGTATACCTGTGCCACCTCCTTCTCCCTGGTCACTGGCTGTGGCATCACCTTCTCCAGCCCCTGGACCAACCAAGCAAACACCCTGGTGATCAGAAATCACTGTTAGACCTGCCTGCCAGAGCCTTTGCTCCCACAGCAGCTGTCCCTCTGGCCACGGTGCTCACACAGAAGTTGCCGCTGTTGTTACCTGCTGCTGTCCCCAGCCAGGGACCAAGGCATGAGGGTGGTGACCGGCTCAGGCTGCCCCTCGGCCGCTGCTGGTCTCACTGCTCCTGGGATGTTCTGGGCCGCTGAAACACTGCTTTTTGACTTTGCTTGGGTTTTAGTCCCTTTTGTGCCTGCTCAGGTTTATTTGGAAGGAGAAGAGGGATAGGCAATGCAGCAGTCATCTTATAAATTCTTGGGGAAGGGGAGCAAGCAAGGAAGGGTCACCTCCTACAGAGGGACAGGCTTGGGGGACCTCCTCTCCCCCAGAGACCCAGCCTGGGACAAGGACATGGGTGGTTTGGGAATAGACATGGTGTAGGGGCAGTGCCATGATGCCAGGACTCAGCATGCCCACCACTCTCGGCACAGTCGGTACCCTGGGCCATGGGGATGGAGGGCAACCCCAGTGCTGGTGCCTGCCTGCACTTGAGTTCTTGAAGGCGGAGTGGTCCCTCTGAAAGGGCCACCCATGGAAGGGGGATCGCTCACCTTCCACTGCGGCTTTGCACTTCTGCTCCTTTGGCTCCAGCTGCAGAGGGACAGAGGGATGGATTGACATGGCAAAGCATTATCTGTGGGCCCACATCACCTCGGGCAGGCACATCTCCCACCCCAAGGCTACCCACATGCACAGCCCCACACACCCTCCACTGCAGTTTTGGCCCCATTTCATTGACAAGGACCATTAAACCCAGACCCCAGCATTGCTGGCACCAGCGGATCCCAAATGGAGGGTCCCACCAGCATGCAGCCAGGTCGGGGAGCACTAGGACAGCACTCAGATGTCTCTCTTATTCCCCTGGAGTTTCCTCCCCAAGGTGCCAGCCAGGGCATGTGGGAGGATGAGGATGAGCAGCCCACTCTGCTGTCACCTCTGCCCAGCAGCCCCCTGGTCTCCCCTAGCCGGGTGGTGCTCACCTCTGGCTTTTTCAGCATCTCCAGCTGTGGCACCATCCTCTCGAAGCCCTGCACCAGCCAGCTGAGCACCCGTGCTCCTGCCCTATGGGGAGAGCATGCCATAGTTGGGCAGCTCATCCTGTGTCCCTCCTGCCCTCCTGCATCCCCCTGCCAGCCTCCCCGCGGACCCACCACTCCTCTGTGCCAGTATCCAAGCCGGTCTCAGGCTCGCAGCCATCCAGCTCATCCTCCTCCGGATCAAAGGGGCTTATCTCTGCAAGGAAAGTGGTGCTGTGGGGATGGGGGAGAGCTGGGACCTGCACTGCTCAGGGCTCCTTGTCCCCCCATCAGCTGGATCAAGGGGACAATAGTACCAGCATCACTGACTGGGGAGGTGGAATCTGGGAGTCCCAGAAAAGCCCCCGGGGATGCTGCAAGCTGTGGGGTCCTGGCTCTCCTTACCCAGAGCATCCTCTTCCTCGTCTCTGAGGATCTGGACCTCCGTCTGAAAAGCCAAACAGACTGTCACCTGCCCAGCAGCTGCTGGGGGGGCTCATCCCACCAGGCAGGGAGGGAAACCTGCCCTTTCCCGGGGATGAACGAAGGCAGAAGCCCACGCAGGGCAGGGTTAGTGCTCCCAGTTAGCACTGGGAAACTGATAGGAAGGAAAAAAAAAAAAAAAAAGAGAAGAAAAGGTAAAAAGAGCTAGAAGCCCAAATATGCCGGACTGTTGCCCAGATCTGTCACCTACCTGATCGGGAACGTCAATGCTAGTCTCAAAGCTCTTCCCGAGTGCCTGCAGTGTCCCTGGGGTCTGGACTGGCTGGGGAATCACCTTCTCTAGCCCCTGGGAGAGCCAGGAGAGCACACTGCTCCCCACGCTGCCAGGGAAGGGGGTGAGTCAGGCCAGGCTGGGACCCCATCCCAGGCATCCAGCCCCCGACCAAAAGCAAAAGCCCAAGCAAACCGTGTTGCACACTGGAGGGTGCAAGAGCAATACCTCTCAAACACAGATCCTGGGTCCTCGGGGACTGCAAATCCCACCTTCTTTTCCATTTCTTCAATAGCAGCAGGAAAAACAAAAGAAAACTCCCATCACCGCTCCGTCAGCCCCTGACGTGCTGGGCAGGAGGGGTACCAGCCAGTAAAGGAATGCTGATCTGCTGCCCAAGCCAGTGCGTCCCCCTCCGTGGGGGCTTACCCTCCGTCCGTGCATGGTCAGCAGCATCTCCAGGGCCACCAGCCTTTCCTGTAGGTGCCTTCAGAATAAAAGGCAGAAGGTGTCAGAGAGTGAGGCACATGGGACAGTGTCCCCTGCTCAAAGGTGGCTGCAAACCCCAGGGGCTCCCCATCCTTCCTGCTGCCTCCCAGCAGCTTGGAGGGGGGATGCATCCTGGCCCCCATCCCTCACAGGGATGCTGCAGTACTGGGGCTAGATGCACCGGGCATCTCTCCACCATCCTCGCAGGGTCCCCAGTACCTCCTGAACTGGCTCTCCGCTCACCTTAGCTGGCTCCAGGTCCTGTAACGGGGCCAGGGGGGTATCCTCTGTCAGATGGAGCACCGGAGGCTGGGGAACCACCTGCCTGATCCAGCCCAGCATCCCGCCACCTGCAGATAGCAAGGAGGGGTCTCTGGCCAGCAAGAGGCCAGCACCAGTGTTGCACGTTCGGGGGAATACTGGGTGCAGCAGCTGCTCACAGTCCCCAGGGCAGCCCAAAAAGGTCCTTGGTGTCCTTCCGTTTCCACATCCTGCTTGGGAAATGCGGCACTGCAGCACAGCCAGACCAAACCCAGCTCAACCCCTGACCCCCCACTGTTATCAGGAGCAAACTACACCCTCTATTTTAAGCTCGCAGGCTCAGTTAAACTTGATTTTCCCACATGTAACCACTAATTTAGGGGTTTTTTTTGCACAACCCTCGACAGCTAGGGTCGCACAAGGAGGAGTGCTCGTGAAGCCATAGCAGATAGATCACAGAAACTCTGATGCTCTGCTCAGGGTCCTCCACTCTCCCCCTCATTTTTCATTCAAGGGACGAAAAACAACAGTACTTTGAGCAGAATTTGTTTATAGGCAAGTTCGCACCCCAACACATATATCAACTCATTCTGCTCCTAGGAGACAACTCTGCTCCATCACCTTTCAGCCACAGCCCAGGGCCACGGTGGTCACTGGGGCAGGCAGCAAAGGCAGCCCAGGCTGACTTGCAGTGGCTGCTGAGATGTTGATGGCGTAGGTAAAATACGATGTTGCAGAGCAGGGATTCAGCTGTTAAGGCTTTGTTTGCTTGGTCTTTTTGAGTCTCCCCATCCCTTCTCAGTGCAACTCTGGGCTGGGATGCAGCACCAGTGAGCTGAGCGATGCTGCACATTCCCATGCTTGGGTACAAGACAAGGTCTGGGGGCTTTTGCCCAGCTCATACTGGGGATGTTTGCTGCTGCTGCCCCTTCAAAGAGCTCTGCTCTGCCCAAAATGCCCCTCCAAAGACACCCCACTCTGCTCAATGAGGGGCTCAGGAGTGTCTCGGGCAGCCCCCATGCTGCTGCTCACAGGAGGTGCCCACGAAGGGCAAGAGAAAGCAGATCCCTGACCTCAGTGTAGCCCAGCCAGGAGAATGCACAGGATCTTTGATCCCAGGTTAACACATGACCACATTCGCAGCAGGTTATGGACTGGAAGCTGCTCAGTGCCAGCCTCTGCATTAACCCCTCACTCAGGTTTTGGGCGTGCAGAACGTCTTCAAATCTCTCAAGGTGGTTCATCGGGGGCTGTCCAAAGCCTGGCACCTTAAATCTTAACAAAGCGAGGTTCCCAAGCGAGGTGATGTGCCTCCTCAGCTCTTTACTTGCTCCCACCTTGTGCAAACCCAGGAGTCAGGTTTGGATGTGGCCAAAGCATCACCCCACGCAGCACCTGCAGCTTCTAGTATGTCATGGGCAGGCTCAGCTGTCCCAGAGACCCCCATGTCCCCAAACCGGGACAGGATGGCTGTAAAACAGCTCCCAGGAGGCCTGATGACCAGAAACCAATTAGAAATTGCCTTTTACTTCTCACTGGGTATAGGGATTAAGGAGCTGTGAATGCCCCAGGAACAGCAAGGAAAACCTGGCAGCGCCATGCAGCACAGCGGCATTTCCACCCGTGCTTTGGGACCTTCACAGGTGCCAGAGAAACCCATGGCTAATGTACACCACTGAGCCCAAGAAAGCCCAAAGAAAGCCCCCTGGGGCTGGAGCAAGCCCCCCATGACAGCCGAGGCCTCCTCTTCCCTCAACATAAGCTTGTGCAGATGTAAAAGCCTGGAGCTTAAGCCTGTCCTTGGCCCGGGAAGAAGTGGAGGGCCAGGGCCGTTCCTCTGGCACATCCAAAGAAGAGAGGGGCAGAAACATTTGTTGGTCCCCCAAAAACTAGTTGCTGGAAGAAATAGGAATAAGCAGCCAGGATTTGCCTGCGATGGCACTGAAGAGTGGGCAGCCACGTGTATCCCCCTGTGTTGCAGGCACTGGCTGGTGCCACTGCCCATCGTGCCAGCTCTGTGGTGCTTACGCCTGCGGACGAAGGGCCCCAGTTTCTGAAAGCAAGAAGCAGGGTGCAGACCTGCCATCCCCATTCGCAGCAGGGAGCACCGCAGCCTTTCCCTCCCCTCCAGAATCTGATCAAACCCCTCCACATTACCCAGCTCTGTTGCCCTTGCAGCGTCACTCCCCGTAGACCTGCACCCCCGCCACGGCTCATCCTCCAGCTCTGTTTTGGAGCACCAAACCCCCCCTGCAATGTGCAGAGGTGGCCCCACAGAAATCCCAGCCACGTCCCTCACGTCCATCGCTGCCACTTACCCCCGCACGCTCACCACTGCCTCCCCAGGAAGCTACCCCAGGGACGCGTGGACTTCCTTGGCCACCACAGCTCGCCACTGACCCCCAAGCCTACTCCAATCCGCTCAGGGCTCTGCAAGGATTAGCCCAGCTCTGCCAGCAAATGGGATTACCAGCACCCAGCTGTCCTGAATGCCCCAGCTCCCAGCAGCCAGCCTGGCTTTGGTGCAGAATAGTGCAAAGAAGACCCAAAAATCAAGCCAGTTTGAGCATCCTCAAAATCTCTGGAGCCACCAAAGCTACCCCCGGCACTCACCGGCCTGGCATGAGTCCAGCAGTGCTACAGGGAAGGCTGTCGTCTCGCCCAGGTGCAGGGATGCGCAGATGAGCTGCAGCGGAGCTGCTGAAACCCCTGTGGGGCAATACAAGGGTGATGTGCCCAAGGGTGATGTGCCCAAGGATGCTCCTCCTGTGGCTCTACCCTGAAGGACCTGGGGCAGGAGGCAGCAAATCTGTGCCAGGCTGAACTAAGACTCCCCTTGCTGAGCCTGCCAATTGCTGCTTGATCCGTTTAGCTCCAGCCCTGCATGACAGCCAAGCTTTCCCATTGCCCTTAATCTCAGTCACAGTCACACCCCGGAATCCTGGTATCAGCACAGCCTCACTGCTCAACCTCCAGCCCCAGCTTCTGTCTTTGGCCAGAGAGAGCTCCCTGGAGCAGCACCGGAGCCCCCTGGTCTGATTCCTCCCTTCCCCAGCCCTGTGGGTGTCCCCAGCCTGGCAGGCATCCTGCCTGGCCCCAGCCCAGCACCTCCGCAGATTTGGCTCACAGCTAGAGAAACTAAGACACAGAGCAGTGGTCTCCCAAATCGCACCTTGTTCCCCAGCCACAGGGCCAGGAGAAGCCAACTGAAAGGCATCCCTGCATTTCGGAGATATCGTTCACTCTGAAGCAGAGTGATGACTGCTTACAGCTCAGCATTGGCCACTGGTTTTAATGGCAGAAACATGAATCAAAGGTGCTTGCTGCACTCTTACAGTCCTCATGGCTACCAAAGCCATTGCACAGCCTCAGCTTGCCTCATTTTGCTTCCTGCGACTCTGGCTGGCAGAGCTGTCCCTGCCCCAGCAGGAATTGGCAACAAACCCTCCACAGTGGCCAGGAAAGGAGCTCAGGGCTCCCCATCCTAGGCCAGGTAGCCCTGATCATCCCGGTTTCCCCTTCCTTGGGGTGGGCTCAGACCCCCAGCCCATGGCTGGCACAGTACCTGCTTGCAAACCTCCAGCTCCCGCAATGCAATGGCATCAAGGTCACCCCTGTGCATCCCTTCATCTCCCCGGCCACTCATGCTACCCCCAACCCTGGCACAGCTGCTGGCTGGTGGTGCCAAGGGGCAAGAGAGGCAAGCTGTGTCCCCAAACATGCCAAAGCCCCATATGCATGTGCCATTGTCACACAGAGTGGATGGGCCACTCCTCCCCTGGTCCAGCCTGCACCGGGAAGAAGGATGAGCCCGGAGATGGCCACCATCAGGATGCTGCCTCCATCACCAGGCTGCAGGGGCTGGGGATTGCTGAGTGACGGGGCAGAAGATGCTCCAGCACCCTAAAAATAATAAATATCTCCATTTAATCTGTCAGCAACTTCAGCTGCCCCAAATGCACGCCTCAACACAGTGGGGCAAACCCTCTGCTCCCCACTGCAGGACGGGTGCTGACCCTTGCACCAGGGCTGGGGGTGGCAGGGGAGTCTCAGCTCTGAAAGTAGGGCACAAGGGCTGCTGCACAATGCCTTGAAAACCCATGATCACCAGAAAAAACTACCCCTGCAAAGGGACCAAGCTGTGGCAGGTCCAACAGCAAGATCCTGGGGAGCAGTGGTGGCTCCTGGAAGTGCAGGGTTAAATCAACTTGTTGCCCCTGTGGCAGGAGCAGCAGCAGAAGCAGCACAAACCCTCATCTTTCGCCTCTTGGGGCACAGCCTGGCCCAGGTCCTGCCTGAGAAGATGGTGCTGCCTGGAAGAGCAAAGTGACGCAGGGCCGGTTTCAAGCAGACTTTCGCAGGCTCAGGCTTGTGAAATCCTACAGCAAGGGGTTAAAAAAAACAACCAGCATCACTGATGGCTAAACCTGCACCTCCTCCAAGAACACTCTGGAGACACTTCATCTTCGAGCCAGACCTGTCTACAAAGGTCTTCAACTTATTTCTGCAAGCAAATGCCCAGGAGGAACCCTGAGGAAGACGAGGAAGGTTCTGCTCCTCACCTGGGTGATGCTGCCAGCACTCCTGGCATGTTTGCTGGAGAACAACTTCCCATCCAATTCTGCTGTCATTTCATTTGCATCCCTAGCTTTTACATTTGTGGGGTGCAGCAGGAGGGATCGGTGACAATACCTGCACGGAAAACAGCTGCCAAGTATGTAAGGTCTTCTGGAAAAGCAACCAGACCTTAAGGGGCTCTTAATAAGGTGCTGGGAAGATGCTGCTCCCACCAGCTGCTCCCGGTCCTCCCCCATCCAGACCCTGCAGGTCTGGCACGTGCAAAAATCACACGGCTTTGCTGTGGTTTAGGGAAGCGAAAGATGAGAAAGTAAAAGCCCATGTAAAGCACCAGTAGTGCCAATGCAGTTTGGCTGCCTGCCCTGAGGATATGGAGTATTCCTCAAAATGCAAAGTCCAAACATGGGCATAGCTTAGGACTATCATCTGCAGTTTAGCTTTTCATCTTCCTGTGGATATCATCCAGTCAGGAATAAGAAATTAGAGCAGCTCTGAAAGGTATCATCCTTCTGCCACTGGGCATGATCCTGCTCAATGGCACTAACACTCTCCTGGGGCTCAGCAGAGCTGCCACGGAGGGACCGGTGACCCAGTATCAGCGTCAGCTGACATGGACATCCCTCCTCCTCCTCCCAAGCACCTCTCCACTGTAATTTAAGGAGCTCTGAATGGAGCAGCCAGCCAAAAAGGGATGCTGAGATGTCTCCTGGCTGTGTGATCCTGGGCGAGTGCTGTCCCCATTCTTGCCTCAGTTTCCTATCCCATCCCTTCCCAAACCTTCAGCCAGAAGTACTTTCTCAGTGATCTGGAGACAAACACACATCTCACCTGGCCTGGGTGTGGGGTGGAGCAGGTCAGGTCATCTGCAGGTTGCAGGCTCCTCTTGCTATCACAGGATGAGGGGGATGCAAAAAAAAAAAAAAAGCCTCTGGGAAAAACAGTCGTGCTGGGGTCCTTGGAGCACAACATGCATCAGCTTCTGCCTCCTGAACAGTTGCTCCTTTCTGGCAGGCAGAGAATCCTGCTTGCTCCTGCCCTGAAGCCCAGCAGCAAGCTGTGCTCTGGGGAGGGAGCAGTCCACCTCTAGCAAGGGGCAAAACCCCATTGCAGACTCTGCCTGCTTTTGCTCTTGGCCCCTGGGAGCCTGTCCATACCCTGTGTCACAACTTCTGGTTACCAGGCGGATGAACCATCATTTCTCCATCAAAAAAGTTCAGGGGAAAGAAAGAAAACATGAAAAAAAAATAATCAAGCAGAGTTAGAGCACAAAGACAGACAGGGGAGGCGGTGCCCAGCACACGGCCTCCGCTCCAGAAATCTTACACATCCACAGGAAGTTATAAATAACTATAAATTTATTAGTAAAGCAAAACCATTTGACACTCACACAGAAGAGCGGGATGTGTTAATACAATATATATACACACATACATGGAGTATCATCTTAGAAACACATGGAGAGCAGTGTTAAAGGCACTGCAAGCCACACAAACCTCATCATCCTTGGCCGCAACTTCCCACGGCCCTGGGAACTCTGCAGGTGGCACAAGTGCAGGTTAGGAGGAGCCCGAGAACCTCACCGGCTATGAAATCCCTCAGATCCATGGCTCGGAGGCATTCAGGCACAAGCCCATGGTCCAGCTCCCACCTGCGGTCCTGCTCTCCCCGCCGAGCATCCCAGGCACGCTGCGAGAACGGCATCTCTGCACCCAGAAAGCGGCAGAGGCAGCTGCCAGGAAACACTGCAGAGGGACCCTGGCAGCTGGGGAGAAGCCAGGCCGTCCCCAAACCTTTCCGGCCTGCCGTTATTGCATCTCAGCATCGCGCTTGCGTGTGCAGGAACATTCCCGCACATGAACTCACCACCCAACAGAGGAAGAGTCAAACTCTGAAGAACAACAGGGGTTGGGGTTTGTTTTTTTGCTTATTATTAATAGCCAGGCTCTGGCTGCAGCCTGGACTTGATGGTCGGTACCCAGGGGAAGTGTAGAAAGTGCTCTCCTCCCTCCTAACAGTGCAAGGTCAGGCTTGGGCACCCAGAGATGGTCCCAAACCACTGTCAGAGGATGCTTTCCCCCTGCCCCCTACTCCAGCACGTGGGCCCCAAGACCAGAGCATGCATGTCTTCCCATCCACATCACAGGGACGGTGTCTGCTCCCCGGAGAGCCGGCAGGGCCACCTGGGCATACCCACAGTCCCAGGGGTGTCCACGTTAGCTCAGCCACCTGCCCGATGCACACAGCTGCTCCACAGGCATTCCCAGGGGAACTGAGTGGTCCGGCCCCACCCCAGCACCATGACTTCTCCCCAGGAATGTCTGACAGCCCTTCACCAATTTAACCCCCAGCCTTGGAGATGTGGCAAAGGGACCCGCCATGGAAACGGCCGCTCTCACCCCAGTGCCCGTTTCCTACAGCTCTGCCCTGGCCCCTCTCTGTCCTGGCTTGGACTCACTTGCCAGAGCCAGCTGTACCACGGACGTGACCCAACCGAGCCGAGCTGCCAGGTCACAGGCATTGCCCATGCCCAGCGAGATGGGCGACCTCACAGGGGAAGGACCAGAAGCACCCACTGGATTCCAGCAAGATTTGGGTTCCAAACACCTGACCTCAACACCAGTGGTTTGGTATCACTTGGATCCAGCCTGGGAGAGGAACTGGGCAGGGGGAAGGGGAGGAGAGGGGAAAGAGACATCACAGTCAAATGATGAAAGGGATGAAAACCAAACCACTGCTTACAAATAAAGAATTGAACTAAGGGCAAAGAAGCCTAGAAGGTCTTATAAAAGTGTAAGCAAAATAGCTGCAGAGGGGAAGGGGCTGAGACACAGCTAAAGGCATCCTGTAGGTAGGGTAAGGGGAAGTGAAGATTGGAAAAAAGCCCAGGTGACAGACTACCTTCTTCCTGGGCCCAGGAAGCCAGAGGAACAGCAGCCCTAGAGAGCAGGATTTATCTCCTGGACAACATCTACACTGCCTTCGGCCAGCCATTACCTCCACCTCCCCAGCGGCATCCTATGCTGAAGTTGCCTGCCGAAGAGAACAACCCTTTGAGAGGGATCATCCCCTGCTCCAGCCCTACAGAGCAACCTCTGGCAGTCTGGCAACCAGGTCTCAAAGACACACGCAAGCACTTGTCAAGAGGCTGATGCAACACCAGCTCCAGCATGGTAACCCTCTTGGGTGCTGTGGGGCGATGAGTGATGCAGGAGGCCAAGTGGAGGCAGCATGAAGAATCCTGAAAGTCTCTTGAAATAAATGTCAGAAGTGAAGTGCAACACAGGTACAGAGCAGAAACATGTTTTACTCCCAAGGGGCTTTGGCTGCAACTGCTCTTTGGTTTGAAAATGAACTACCAGCAGTTAGCAGAGAGCACCTTCGTGGTGTGATGCCCAGTGGACCACAGCCCCGCAGGCCAGCCCCTGCCTCCCCACACAGCACAGCGCTCCTGACACTCACGTGCCTCCTGCTAGTTCCACCACCTCTCACCACACGGTACAAAACATGACCCAAAGGCACAGCAACAGAGATCGGCCTGCTCCCCCAGCCCACCCGTACGCAAGACAGCTGCTTCCAACTAGACAATCTCCCTATAAAAATACATATACCCAAGGCTCTCGGCAGCCGCTCAGCCGCCCACTCCACACAGGTCTTCCACCTGCCAGCACCAAGGTCTGGCAGCAGAAGCCACTGCAGGCTTCTACTGGATTTGGGCTGTTGCAAGGCAGCAAACAAGATGAAGAGACTGAGTCGTCACAGGCCCATGGCCAGTCCTACTTAATGGTGCTCTAATGCTGCACCAAGATGTTTTTGAACCTGAAGGTCCCTACTCACAGGCATCAGCTGATGACTGGGGCCTGGGCTCGTCCCCTCCGAACTCCCCACAGCATCCCCTCTCCCCCAGGCACAGACCCTCGAGCGCACAGCCTGATGATGCTCTCTCTGCCCGGGGTGCTGCTTGGCTGTTTCCAAGTCCTAAGTGGAGCCAGAGCTCCTTGCTGGGACACTGAGGGCTTTCCCAGCTGCTCAGCATGAGGGAAATACTCCCCAACAGTCCCTGCGCCCAGCTGGTACCAAGGGGACAGAAGCCGGCAACTCTGTGGCCAGCGCATGGTGCGAAGCTGTGTCCGGGACCCACCACAATCCTCTGCTCCAAGCACCTGAGGACAGCCCAGGCCCCTGGGGAGGGAAGAGAGCAGGGCACAGCCATTTGGGGACCACACTAACAATTTCTCCAAACTCCTCCTCTAGCCAGCAGCTGCCCCAGAAAGAAATACAGTCACAAAAGCCCCTGGAGGCTCCAGCAGCCTCCATTTCATGCCCTCTTCATACTAAAGATGAGCCTCTCTGCAAGCTCCCAGCTCTGGGCACTGCTCCTGGCTGCCAGTGCTGTGCTCAAGCAGTTGGGGCAAGCCCCGAACCCCTGGCTCTGTGGGACCTGCGGCCGCTGCACCAGGCTGCTTCAGGCAAGAGCAGAGCTAACCACGGCCCAAGGCAGGAACAGAGCGAGGGTTCAGGTGGGCGCTGCGCTCCCCGCCTGGCCCCAGTCCCGTGCTCAAAGCCTCCGTCACCACCCAGCCCTTCTGTAAAGGCAAGATTAACCTTCCTTGGTTTTACTCCTCATTTTTACTCCTACAGTAAAGCATACACTGAACTTGCTACATATTAAACAGCAAAAACCAGCTACCTAGAACCAAAGAGCTCTTTAAAAATCCAAGTTATCACATCTCTTTTTTTTTTAAGAAGATCCAGTATGACATCAAGTTAAACTATACAGTATTTTTTAATTAATATTAACAAACTGCTTTAAAAGAAATGAAAAAGAAATACAGACAGAAAACTCGGTAGGAAGTTCTACATTTTTGAGGCAGCGTGAAGTAAGATAACCATCGGTCCCTCTTCCTTGGGCAGCAGAGAGCAAGGTCTGCTTTATCCTCCTTAAAGTTGCGCATGAAGAAGACTCAGCCCCCAGACGTCTCACTGAACTGTCCCAGCCCCTGAAAACGCACCCCGCTCCCCCTCAGTGTGCTGGAAATGGAAATGAAAGCCTTTCTCCACCTTTTAGATGAGCATTCCCTACCACCAAGGCAGGCACAGCCCAACTCTCTGCAAGGTTAATCTGTCTATACTTGCCGTGGACAACATTTATTGAACTTGTCCTGATCACCTGTGCAGCACATGGGCAACTTATTGGCTGCTGTTCACTATTTACAGCTCTTCTCAACACTCCTACCTCATACAAGAGCCAGCCAAGATCACAGAAGAGCTGAGGCTGGCAGGGACCTCTGGAGATCATCTAGTCCAACCCCCTGCTTGAGCAGGGTCAACTACAGCAGGTTATCCAGGACCACATCCAGTCAGGGCTTGAATATCTCCACAGATGGATATTTAACATCTCAATATCTCCACAGAGAGGGGAAGGCTGGTGGGCAACCTAGTAAGCACACCTACAACCTCCAAGGCATCTAACTGGCATGTCACGGGTCTCTCGGTCATGAGAGGCCAGCAAAATCCTGCAGAGGAAAACACCTGAGGCTGCATCGACCTTGCTAGGGGAAATTTATTTTTAAGTGATGTTTACAAGAACTGTGCAAAACCTGAAAAATAAAGAAGAGGTAAAGAAAGAGTAAAGGGGTAAAACAGGACTCCTGCAAGAGGGGGAAAAAAATACACTCCTCCTTTACCCACTGCTAACCTTCCCCTCCCTGTGGAGTGCAGCCTGCAGGCCAGGAAGGATTCTCCTGGCATGTTAGGAAGGATTCTCCTGGCATGCTCTGGTTTCCCCCAGCAAATCAGACACCAAACTGCCGCCCAGCACACGGTGTTGGTGATGGTAACACCTCCGAGGTTGTAGGTTATTAGTAGTGTTTGCCTCACCCTTTAGTGTTTGAACTGCTGGGATGGCCCTTTGCCTGACGCCCCTGGAGGTATGCTGATGACCCAAGCAGTGCAAAGCGAGAAGGGGCCTGGGGACTGCAGGTAAGCCTTGGCAAGAGAGCTAGGTTCCTCAGGAAGCAGCTCTTACACGCCAGGCTCTTGGCTGGGAACAGGGCAGAGGCTCTCTTCGCCATGCTCTCGGGTAGCGGTGGAGCACTCACTACTCTTCCCCGTGCTGCTGGCAGGGACGGTGGGTGGGCAGGCTCGCTCAGAACCCTTGCAGAGTGTGACAGCCAGCGACTGCAAAAGCAGCAATGCCAAAGTGCTTTTTGGAGCTGTGTAGCCCCATGGCTTTTCCCTTTCTACACTCTAGAAAGAGGGAGAGCAGTGGATGTTGGGGCAGTCAATCAACACTAACGATCTGAAATGGTCCTCTCAACTGAGCTCAGACCAAGAAAGTGGGGAGAAAGTGGAAACCTGCTACTTCCTTGCTGAGCAGCGCACCCTGGGAGAAGAGAGGGCTGGCTCTGCTTTGCTCCCCAGCCTTCTGCAGGAGAGTTACCCAGCCGTCCCCGCTGACCCCACCAGGTAGGGCAAGGGAAAGAGGCTGCACGCGAAGGGCTGATGCCCACAGCGGGCAGCTGAGCTCCCAGTGCTGGAACTGCAGGTACAGCGTGAACTACAGCCCAGGGGATGCCAGGCAACTACAGGCATCATTTCCTCTCACCACCCCTTTGAGCTTTTCACATCGTCCGTCACCCCTGCGATACAGGTAGCGTATCAGCCACAGAGGCCAGAGGAAAGTTTACCTGCCCGCCCCACCGTACCTCCCCTTTCCCCCAAACTCCCTGGAGGCCGTCTACAACCGAGGAGAGGGAAGGGGAGGCCGAAGCTCAGGAGCGTCACATGCAAGCTGAAAGCCGCCGAGGGGTGGGGGGCTCACGGCAAGCAGGCAGCCACCTGGTAGGCACCCTCAGCCGTATGCTGGACGCTGTGCTCCTGCAGCAGGCCCAAGTCCAGGAACCGTTCCCCGCACCACATGCACTTGTACTGCTGCTCCCGGGCGTGTACGCTGTGGTGCTTGTTGAGGTGCTCACGCTGCTTGAAGGCCTTCTCGCAGGAGGGGCACTTGTAGGGCTTCTCGCCCGTGTGCACGCGCCGGTGGCGCTGAAGGTCCGAGGCGTACTTGAACCGCTTTTCACAGTCGGGGCACTTGAGGGGCTTCTCACGGGCTGGGTCGCAGCGGTGCTGCACAAACTCGGAGGAGGAGAAGAAACGTCTCTCACAGAGCGTGCACTTGAGCGGCTTCTCGGCGCAGTGGGCCAGCTGGTGCTTCTGCAGAGCCGAGGCCCGCTTGTAGGACTTGTTGCACACCGCGCACTTGAAGGGCCGCTCTGCATTCTGCACACACTTGTGCCGCAGCAGCTCTGAGGACTGGTTGAAGCCTTTCTGGCACACGTTGCACTTGAAGAGATTTTCTATGCCATGCACATGCTGGTGATACACCAAGTGCGAGGGCTGCACGAAGCCCTTCTCGCACAGGTTGCACTTGAAGGGCTCCTCGGCCTTGTGTGTGCGGCGATGGCGCATGAGGGCGTACTGCTGCTTGAAGCTCATCTGGCAGAGGTCACACTTGAAGGGCCGCTCCTCACTGTGTGTGCGTTCATGCTGCCGCAGGTCCGAGGGGCGCTTGAAGGCCTTCTGGCACTCACCACAGCGGAAGGGCCGTTCCCCGCTGGGCGTGCAGGGGTGCTGCAGCAGCTCCGATGACTCCTTGAAGTGCAGCTCGCAGACGTTGCACTTGAAGAGGTGCTCACCTGAGTGTGCATACATGTGGCGCACCAGGTGGGAGCGGTGCTTGAAGGTCTTCTCGCACACCGTGCACTTGTAGGGCCGCTCGGAGCTGTGCGTCCGTTTGTGGTGCACCAGGTGGGATGACTGGCTGAAGCTCTTGTCACACAGCGTGCACTTGTACGGCTTCTCACCCGTGTGGATGCGCTCGTGCCGGGACAGCTCCGAGAGGTGCTTGAAGGTTTTCTGACAGATGGAGCAGCTGTAGGGCTTCTCTGAGGGGTCGAGAGGCTGCGAATGCTCTGCCTCAGGAGGCTTGTAGGTCTTCTCACAGATAGAGCACTTCATGGCATTGCCGTTGTGGACATTGTGGTGCTGTGCCAGCGAGGTCAGGAGGGAGAAGCCCATCTTGCAGACGCCGCACACAAAGGGCTTCTGCTCCACCTGGATGCACTGGTGTTCGAGGAGGTCAGTGGCCTGGTGGAAGATCTTCAGGCACTGGGTACACTGGAAAGAGCGGTCATGGCCTGGCAAGCACTGGTGCTCATGGGGGTTGGAGAGGTGAGCGAGATCGTGGCCACACACACTGCACTTGTGGGACGGCTCTCCAGCCTGGATGGGGGCATGCTGGTGGTGCTGCAGACCGGGGTCCGGCTGGAGCAGGATGCCATAGACAGCACAGCCCAAGGGGTTGTCAGCAGTGCTGGGTGGGATGGAGTGCTCTGGGAGGCCGGCTGCTCCAGTATGGTGCTGCTGCGGTGGCGGTGGCTGCTGTGGCTGCTGCTGTTGCTGCTGCCAGCTTTCTGACATGCTTGGGAAAAAAACCCGGGATTTTAGCAGTGACAGCTTCAGCTTCTCGGTTGAAAGGGTTCAAGTAAAAACAAAAATCAAAAGTATCCAAGATCCTGATTCCCCGTAGCTGATCCTCTGAAGTTGAGGACAGAAAATCCAGCCCACAGCCAGGATCTTAGGAGGCAAAGAGGTGACTGAGACTCCACTGCCTCCTCCTTAGATCAGCACAAGTTCTTTGTGGACTGGTTTGGTTTGGCTTTTTCTTTTTTGGACAAAAGAATGGGAGGCAGAAGCAAGTGCCCTGAAGACAAGAGGAGGCCCTTCTCTGTGCTGGCTATGATGTGCTCGCATTTGGGAAGGGCGAGGGAGGTAGCCCAGGGAGCAGCACCCTCTGCAAGGAAGAAGACAGCTCATGTCAGGTCTCAGAGGAAAGATGGGCAACTCTAGTCAACCTCCCCCCAGAGCTCACTCTGAAAACTCTTCTGCATCCCTGCAAAGCTACCAGGAAGCCAGTGTGGCAGAGCTAACCAGAACCAGAGCCCCCCTTGCTGCTGTGCGGAGGGCCTGGGACAAGGCGTACTCAGCCTGGAAAGGGTCAGGTTCTGCCTGGCCGCAGCCAGGCACGCATTTGAGTGGCATGCTCTCACAAGAGGCAGCACAATGGCCCAGGTCCCAGTCAGCTCAGCCGTTACCCCGTATGCTGTCAGCCGCTGGATCTACCAGCCCTGCCAGGGGCACTGGCTGAGAACATCGGTCTCTCTGCATGGGCTGAGGTAGGCCTAATGCTGTGCAATCAAGAAACTACTGGGTTAGATTTTACAGATACCAAGGCAGATCCCAACCTGATCCCACCCCAGCGAAGCAGTTCTGCTCCTCCTGCAGCTCGGGTCTTGGGCATGTTATCCAAGGGATGTATGTAAGTGATCTCCCCCTCTCCGGGCAGCGCCTGGAGTCTAGGAAAAGCCAGAGAGCTTAGGGGAAGCTTTGCCCTTAACATTATCCTATCCGCAGACAAAACACAGAACCCGCAAGTATTGTGCACCGCGCTCTCTGTAAAGATAAAAAGAGGCGTTAAAGCAATGACTCGGCTGAACCTCCTACCAAACCATGGAATAAAAGTACACTGGAGCTGAACAACCTACACCAGAGGTGCTGCCTGGCTTTACTATAGCACATCGCAGGGGTTTTGCTCACTGAAAAGTTCCAGTCTTTCTAGAGAGGTCCAGTAAGGCCTGATATCACCTTAAAGAAGGGTAAAACCCACCAGTGAGCAGCAGACAGCAGCAGGGCCAACACACCTCAAGAGAGAGGAAGGGTCCAAGCCTTGGTGAGCAGCAGTAGCTAGCGCTCCTGGGCCATGAACCCCTAACCCTGCAAGAGCACATCCATTTCTGCATCAAACCACCTGCCCTCACCCAGGGCAAGTAAAGCATTGGTCCTCCAGGAAGGTGTTTGCTGTATTTAAAACTAAGCGATAAGGAGCACCAGAGAAACCCACTTCCCAGCCTCCCCACCTCCCTCAGTGCTCAGCTGAGACCGGATTGCACCCCACAGTTTGGGCAGTGCTTCTGCCTGTGGGGACACAGCATTACTTCATGTGCAGACACAGTTTTGGGCAGTAAAATGCCCAAAGGCCCCATTGCAGCCCTGCTGGTATGCAAGATCTCCTCTTTCTCCTACATAGCTCACTTTGACCGCTGCACAAAGGGAGGGCTCGCAGTTACGATACCTAGCACCTGAGCTCGACGGGATACGAAACTTCGGCACAGCTCCACGCCGTCACCTTCCCCCACAGGCAACGTTAACCGTGGCAGGAGTGACCCGACGGCACCCCAGACCAGCACCACCCGATCCGGCCTAACGGCGAGGGGCAGCTCGCGTCCCCCCAGCAGGGAAGAGCAAGAAATACCAACCTTGGCTTACCGAGGGCTCTGCGCGGGTACCCGCGTCGGCGCCAGCTCCCAGCCTAACTCATCCCTCCGTGGGAGGTGGGAAGCGACAACCATTTAAGGAGAGCAGACGGGAAAGCAGAGGTACTTTCAAACTGGAGAAGCGGCCCCCGGCACGGCCCGCTCCGGCATGGCCCACCGCGGCTGCCGCCCGCC
>VZTV01019497.1:76822-98243 GCA_013400875.1 Anhinga rufa
CACCGCCCCGGGGGCTGCCAGCCCCGCAGGACAGGAGCCCCTTTGTCGGAGGCGGCCGGGCCGGGGTCCCGGGGTGGGGTGGTGGCCCCATGTCCGTGGGGACACCTCCGGAGGAGGAGGACGGGGAGACGGGCGGCCCGCGGGCAGGCTGGCCCCCTGCCAGCTGCCTTCTCCCCGTGGCCAGGGTGGCCGAGCGTCCCCTGGGGTTGGAGGATCCCCCCCCGCTGCCCCGCTCGCAGGGCAGGGCTGGGGCTCTGGTCTCTGCCTCCCAAACACTGCCTGCGTGCTCTGGCTTGCCCCTGCTGCCTGCCCTGCCTGCCTGGGTGCGGCGTTTGCCCCTGGCAGCTGGCACGGTCGCCCCGCGAGGGCCGAGAGGGCTGGGGTGGCAGCAGGCGGTGGGCCAGACCCTGCCCCGCCAGGGTCTCGCGGAGCTGCGTCTCCCCAGGGAGCGCCAGGTCCCCCATCAGGCCATTCCCTGCCCTCGGCCTCATGCTCGGCTCTCCCTGGCGCAGGCATGGCTGCGGCTCTACGGCTACCTGCCACAGCCCAGCCGGCAGATGTCCACCATGCGCTCGGCTCAGACCTTCTCCTCGGCCCTCGCCGAGATGCAGAAGTTTTACGGCATCACCGTCACTGGCGTCCTGGATGAGGAGACCAAGGCGTGAGTTTCTCCATGTCCTCTTGCTCTAGCAGAAGGCTGCTCCGCTCCCTGGCTTTGCCTGCCAGCCCCGGAGCTCTGCCTGCACCTAGAAATGTGGGTGCTGTCTCCCATGGGAGCTGCATCTCCCCTTTTGGGGGCTGCACCCCTGCAGCCAGGACACCTCCCTCGCTGTCCGCGGCTGCTGTAACCCCTCAGGGACCTTGGCCACAGTGGGCTGAGCCCTGGCTCGATGCCCTCTTGGCAGGTGGATGAAACGTCCCCGCTGCGGGGTCCCGGACCAGTTTGGGGCACGGATGAAGTCCAACATGCGGCGGAAGAGGTATGCGCTGACAGGGCGGCGCTGGAGCCAGAGCCATCTCACCTTCAGGTACCCAACATCTTCAGGGCTTCCCACCCCCCCAGCCCTTGGAGAGCCATGGATCCCCTCAGGGAGCGAGCGCTGTCCTGGGCCGTCCCCAGTGAGCTCTGTCCCCCCAGCATCCAAAACTACACGGAGAAACTGGGTCGGTACCACTCGTACGAGGCTGTCCGCCGAGCTTTCCAGGTATGGGAGCAAGCCACACCGCTGGTTTTCCGGGAGGTGCCCTACGAGGACATCCGGCAGAAGCGGAAGAAGGAGGCCGACATCATGGTGCTCTTCGCCTCTGGCTTCCACGGAGACAGCTCCCCCTTCGATGGCGTCGGGGGGTTTTTGGCTCATGCCTATTTTCCTGGTCCTGGCATGGGGGGGGACACGCATTTCGACTCGGATGAGCCCTGGACGCTGGAGAACACGGACGTGTCTGGTGAGTTGAGGGCCAAGGAGGTGGTGAAGGCAACCAGAGGAGCCTGGTGGGCCCCTGGATTTGGGGGCAGGGGATGTTCTGGTGTGGGCAAGAGTGACAGGGAGAGCAGCTCCACCATGGGTGATGCAGGCACCTCCCACCGGAGCACCCTCATTGCAGGGCGCTGGGGCCAAGGACCCACCCCGTGCGTCGTGTCCTCCACCCTGTCTTGCTGATGGTGCCTTTCCCTGCAGGGAACAACCTTTTCTTGGTGGCCGTGCACGAGCTGGGGCACTCGCTGGGCTTGGAGCACTCCAGCAACCCCAGCGCTATCATGGCCCCCTTCTACCAGTGGATGGACACAGAGAACTTCCAGCTGCCCGAGGATGACCTCAAGGGCATCCAGCAGCTGTATGGTGAGGAGCTGGGTGGGGGATCAGCCCAGAGGTGGGATGCTGGGCATATGCATGGGGAAACTGAGGCATGGGTGCTGCTGGTCTGCAACACCCCATCCCTTCTCTCGCCTGCCCCATCCAGGTACCACAGATGGGCACCCTCATCCCACCAAGCCTTTGCCCACCGTGACACCCCGGCGACCTGGGAGGCCAGACCAGAGACCCCCTAAGCCACCCCCACCAGGGAAACCAGAGCGACCCCCCAAACCTGGGAGCCCAGACCGACCTGACCAGTACGGCCCTGACATCTGCGACGGGGACTTTGACACAGTGGCGGTGCTGCGTGGGGAGATGTTTGTGTTCAAGGTGCCTGCCAGGACCCCTCCTGCTCCTTCCCTGGGGATGTGGCGGGTCCCTGGGTGGGTGGGAGGATCCCCCATTGAGATGCCTGGCACTGGGTCTGTGTCCCTGTGTCCCCCCCATCCTCTGCCAACACCCTGTTTCCCACCAGGGCCGGTGGTTCTGGAGGGTGCGGCACAACCGTGTGCTGGACAACTACCCCATGCCCATTGGGCACTTCTGGCGGGGCCTCCCTGGGGACATCGATGCTGCCTATGAGAGACATGATGGGAGGTTCGTCTTCTTTAAAGGTGAGCAGGGAAGCTGAGTGGTAGGGCCAAGGTGCAGGGGGGACCCCAGTGTCCCCCCATGCTGCTGAGAGCTGGTTGGCTTCATCCCATCCTGATCCGCCTCCCCAGCCGGAGCCGCTGCCTGACTGCAAAGGGACGGGGTGGCCGCAGGCATCGAGCCCCCGTCCCTATCCACATGTGCACCTGCTGCAGCAGCTGCCTCACCCCCCTTCTCCATGTTCTCCCCTTCCAGGTGACCGGTACTGGCTCTTCCGAGAAGCCAACCTGGAGCCTGGGTACCCACAGCCCCTGGTCACCTACGGGCAGGGCATCCCCTACGACAGCATCGACACGGCCATCTGGTGGGAACCCACAGGGCACACCTTCTTCTTCCGTGGGGACAGGTGAGTGGCTCTGGGGTCCTCCTCCCTGCTCTGCCACTGCCTTGCCCCTGGCAGGGGTGGGCATGGCGGGCAGCAGAGACCCCCGTGCTCCTCACCTGCTCACCACCTCCCTCCCCCAGATACTGGCGCTTTAACGAAGACACCCGCTCGGTGGACCCTGGGTACCCAAAGCCCATCTCTGTCTGGGTGGGCATCCCTCCCTCACCCAAGGGTGCCTTCCTCAGCCCAGATGCCTGTAAGTAGAGAAGAAGAGGGCTGGGTTGGGGGCAGGGGACCAGAGGGGATGGATGGGGTCACTGGCCACGTGGGATGGAGGCTGGGAAGGTGCCCGGGAGGTAGGAGTGGAGCCCTTTCTGAAGGGTTTCACCGGTCCCGGAGCAAAACCTCCTGTTCTGGGTACCTGCAGGGGTGCCCAGGTTGTGCTTGCCCACTTAGCTCTAGCCTCCATCTTCTCCCCCCGCAGCCTCCACCTACTTCTACAGAGGCACAAAGTACTGGAAATTTGACAACGAGCGTCTCAAGACGGAGCCAGGTTATCCCAAATCCATCCTACGGGACTTCATGGGCTGTCACGTGGAGCTGGTCCCGGACCCTCATCCCCGCTGGCCCGATGGGGACCGACCCCCCTTCAACCCCGACGGGGACGGGCGGGCTGAAGGCGAGGAGGAGGAGGAGGAGGAGGAGGAGGAGGAGGATTACAGCGAGGGTGGCCGCCAGCCGGGCGGGGACGTGGACGTGGTGGTGCAGATTGACGAGTACACGCGCACCATGAGCGTTGCCATGGTGCTGGTGCTGCTGGTGCTGCTGCTCTGCATCCTCGGCCTCATCTATGTCATCATCCAGATGCAGAGGAAGGGCACGCCCCGAATGCTCTTGTACTGCAAGCGTTCCTTGCAGGAGTGGGTCTGACCCCCCCAACCGCCCCCACCACCATGGTGCTAACAATGGACCTGACCTCCCCCTCCCTTACCCCTCCCCACAGCCACAGCCCCTCTTGCCCCCTGTTGTTGCTTGACGGCTCTAGCCTCAGAGAAGGGGGGATGCTGACACCCCCCCAGCCCCTCCAGAGCAGCCGGGCTGGGACCAGGGGATGGGGGAGCTGGAGGCCATCAAGGTCCTGCCTGCTCCCTGGTGCCTGCCCTCACCTCTGCCATGACCCATCATGTCGCACCCACCTCTACCAAGGGGGACCGGCAGGGTCCCTTCCTCCTGCGTCAGCCCGCTGAGCTGCGCCTGCGCTGCATGGGGTGGTGAGTGGGCTGAGGGCTGCTCACAAGTGCTACGAGCTGGCAGGTCTCAGCTGCCAGCACCTGCAGTGGCAGGGAAGCGCAAGGGGAAGGGAGGGCCAGGCTTGTGGCCATGTTTCCTGTTGAATACAGGGATACAAGGATATGGTGCCTGAAGATCGTGTGAGGGGGGAGAGGCCACCTTTGCAGCCCCCTGGCCCCCGTGGGCTCAGCTGAGCCCAGACCCTGCCGCTGCTGTGGGGCGAAGCCCTGGGGACATGCAGTCCCGTGGGCTGGGCAGCGGGCATGGCCGCCTTGTACGTGTATTAAACGGGTTGGGTGCGTGGAGAACTGTGGTGCCGTCCTTTCTGGGATGGGGGCAGGAGCCAGGTGGGTTGCCCTGCGTGAGGTTTGGCAGACTCTGTGGTAATGGGCTTGCCTGGGGGTGCGACCCTGCCTGGCACCCACAGGGGCTGGGTGCCATGCCAGGGGATGGTGATGTCCCCTGTCCACATGCCATGCATGGCTGGTGATGTCCCCACAGAGGCCCCTGCCCTTGGGGGGGGTGAGGTCAGCAAAAGCAGCCCCCCCAGCAGCGGACAGAGCTGCCTTTCACCAGCTCCCACGGCAGCGGCAATGGCCTCGCCAGGAACACAGCACGCCTTGTTCTCCCCAGGCCAGCACCATGCCCCAGCTCCAGAATGGCCACCCCTCCCTGGGCAGGGGCTGGTGGCCGCAGCAGCTGGGGGACAGTGCGTGGTCCTTCCTGGAGCCAGTTTACTGGGTGCTTTGGCTCCCTGTACCTGTGTAGCCTCAGCGTGTTTCCTGGGGCCTTATCCTGTCTCACCGCTGCAGAGATTGGGAAAATCATCATGAGAGTGGGAAATATTAGACCTGGGGCGCGGGTAGGAAATTGGCTTTATCCAGGGAGAAATGTTGCTCAGCCTTCAATGGGAAGGAAAATCAAACCACAGCGGGCAGCAGAGGCGGCATGCGGCGGCGGCAGTGATCGCGGCTGGTGATGATCGCCGGGGTGGTGAGCTGGGGCTGGGTTTGCTCTGGAGCCGCAGGCACAGCCTGAGCAGCCGCGGGGTAGGTGGCAGAGGCCTGGCACAGTTAATACACGGTGGGAGGCAGGCCGTGCCGGACAGGGGATCGTGTGGGTCTGACCTACCCCTGTGGGGATGACCTACGGAGCGTGTGGGGGGCGCTCTGTGGGACTCACGGACCGTGCCCTGCCTGGTTCCTCTTGGGGCTGGTGCCTCTGACACCTGCCCCATCCCCACCCTGCCAGCCCTGGCAGGAGGGGACCCCTGCTTCACAGGTGGGGATGAGGCCTTTGTGCGCCCCCCGCCCCTGCCAGCCTTCCCCTTCCCCAGGACCCAGAGCTGCTGGGGAAGCACCCAAGACTGCTGCAGCCATTTCCCAGCACTAAATTACCCCAAGTGACCCTACCACTCGTCTGCCGCTAATTACTTTAAAAGGGAAGGACGGATGCTGGCTCTGCCTTGCTCTCCTGGGGCTGCTAGTGCTGGGGGTGGGGGTAACCCCATGGCTTGGGCCACCCATCCCCTGCCCTGGCCTCCATCCCTGCCCACACTGGGCAGTGATTCCCAGCCATTAGCTGATTCTCTGGGAAACACACTTGGCTCAAACTCAGCACATCACTGCAGCTAAGTGAGAAGCCAAAATCAGGGACAGAAAACCCCTGAAGAATCAAGGGGTGTGGGGGGGGTGTGTGTGTGTAAAAAACCCAGCAACCTCTCCAATGGCGCTGAGCTGTTGTATTCCATCAGCCAGGCCATGCTGGGTCACATTCCTTGGCTTTTAACTCTTTTCAATTCAGTTTTGACCATTTCATCCAGATTTGTGCTTGCGTGGGTCCTCCCACAGAGGACCCAGAGCTCTGCTGGACCAGGAGCCCCACTGCAGGGCAGCCCAGCACCCCAGCCTGCCCCGAACCGGGGCCAAATTGGCACCGGGAGCTACCAAGAGGCATGAACCTGGACAAAAGGCGAGGCAGGAGGAAAGCATGGCTGGGATTTGCTGCTCTCTGCCCCTGCAAAGGCAGCTCCAGAGGCAGGCGCAGATGCATTTCCCACGGCAGATGCATTTCCCACACTAGATGCACTTCCCATGGTAGATGCATTTCCAACAACAGATTAATTTCCCACGGCAGCCATGTTTCCCTCTCTCCCAGGGGTGCTGAGGGCTCAGCAGGATGTGGGGGTGGGGACCCCAAAGCCTGGTACCTGGATTGATGCCTGGCTCAGAGGGAAAGCCAGTTGAGCCAGCAAGGATGCCCAGGGCCAGATGCTCACGGCATCCCCTTCCCTGGGCAGCCCTGCCAGGGCAGGGGAGGAGGCTCCTTGCTGATTCAGGGTGGGACAGGGGCTGGGAGCAATTCCCCCGGGAGGAATTAGTAGCGTAGGGAGCAGAGGCACAGGCTGCCTGAGCTCGGCGAGCTGCAACATCACTTCCCACCCCCTCTCCCTTTTCCCCGGATGCTGCAGCGGAGCCTGTGCCAGGAGCCCAGGGCCATCTGGAAACGCTCATGGACAGCAGCAAGGGACCCCACCAGAGACAAAGCCCAGCATTTCAGCAGGGCCCGGGCTCTTTGCCGGAGGCTCCCACTCTGCCCTGCGTGCCCATGGCAGGGTTGGCTCACCTCCGGCCACCCACAGATGTAAGACCCCGGGGAGGGGCAGGGATGCACCTGCTGCAAGGGACAGACAGGGCCTTTGGTGCCTTGGGGAAGCACAAGTCCCACTCAGCCCGGCCCTGGCAAGCACCAGGCAGCCCTGCCAGGATCCGCCCCCACCAGGCAGCTCCCAGCTTCCTAAAAATAGGCTGGAGAAGCCGGTTCTGGAAAAGACCCCGGGAGCTCAGCGTCCTCCAAGCCCTGCCATGCCGGGGCGGTGCTAGCTGCTGCAGGATAGGGCTCCACACACTGCTGGAGTGTGGGTGACGGGGGTGACCAGGGCTGGCAGGGGCTTTCTCTGCCCACTTGGTACCATCATGGGAGAAACCATGCTTCCTCCTCCTCTTCCTCTGCAAGCCAGGGCATAAGCCCCTGTGTGCTGCTGAAGAGAGGACCCGGAAAGCAGAGAGGAAGCTGGGCTCGGCCCAGAGGAAGAACTGGGGCCAGGATACACCAAGCAGCAACCGGCCAGCCTCAAGGCCGGAGGAAACAATGCTGGGGACAGAGGGAAGAGCCGCGGGGCCCTGGGAGGGGTTGAACCTGCTGCCTGTGCATGCTGCAGGCAGGACTGAGGCTCCGGGTACTGCCTGGGCAGGGGTCAGTGCCAGCACAGCCCTGCTACAGGTGGGGTGCACCCACCGCATACATTGAGCTCGGCACGCGTGTGCGCTGCTCACGCCCATCACCTCCCCTTGCACCCACCCCGCAGCCACCAGCTCTGCTTCCTGTGGTGCCAGATCCTTCGTCTCATGGGGAGGGAAGTAATTTCCGAGACCACAGGGCAACACACGAGGTGATGGCGGAGCAGGCTGTCTGCAGGTCTGCTTCAGCACAACTTAGCATCCATCATCTTCTCACCTCTAGCAGCTCCAAGACCTTCCCTATCACATCCCAGGGTAGCTCTTGGGGCACACAGCCACTCCCTCATCCAAATAAAATCTTCCTTGGGTGGTCCTATTTTGCAGCCTGCCGGGGGAAGCTCTTACCCCTCCTGCAGGTGCCAGCAGGGCAGGAAGATCAACTCTCCCTGTGTGCAGAAGTGGCCAAAGTCCCCAGTACGGTCACTCATTTTTCCTGGACAGTGACCAATGGCAAAACTCTACATAAATATTTCCCTTGCCTCCAGCACCGCCCACCCCACACTAGACAGCAGCTGCAGAGGATTAGTGTCACCCTGGAGGTGTAATCTCTCTACAAAGACAACAACATTTGGCCCAGGACATCCAGGGAGATGCAGAATGGGAGGCAGAGAGGGCAAGGAGCAGTTTGGCACAGATTTTTTTGATTCCTGCATATCATTTCTGTGATTAGAGCTCTGTGCTTTGTGTCAGGATCCACTTAATAGCAAGGAGACAACGTAAGGGGAAACAGGGACAGAAGCCTGTACCAGTGTCCTGCCACCCTGCTGGGCCAGACTCTCACCTGGACTGCTCCTGCTGCAGCAGCAAAGCAAACGGACAGAAAGCTTTCCAGGAACACCCCATTGTCTGCTTCCCCTGCCAGCTGCTGCCACCTATGCAGGTAGAGCCACCAGAGCCAAGGGATGTCCCAGCCTTGGCTCGCACCACACGGTGACTGGAGCTGCTCCAGCTTGGTCCGAGGTCTGCTCCCTGGCCCAGCCTGGGGAGGGTCGCTCTCCCGTCCCTTGCTCTGAGGTGCTGCAGCCTGTGCACTCATCGTCCTTCAGCAGCCAAGATTTCAAAGGGAAGCTTTACCTTTGATGTAGAAAGCAGGCTCCCAGCACTTAGGTCCCAATCAAAGCGCCCAAGTGCAGGACCTTGCCCCAGCCAATTGAAGAGGAAGGTGAAAAGCCGGCAGAGGCAAGGAAAACTCATCTTTGGGTGGGCCCCGCTCCACCCCAGGTTGAATCCAGGCCTCCCTGTGAAGAAAGATTCCTTTCTCTCCCACTGGACATGAACTGTAAGAAGGACTTAAGGAGGAAGGAAGGAGCAGGCCACCCACGGAAAGGTGAATGAGGAGATGTTTAAGACCTTCTCTCCACAGGCTGCCTGCACTGAAGCAGGACTCCCCCTCTGCTCACCCCTTGCACCAAGCTGGGGCCACCCCGGGAGCACGCAGATGGTAGCCATCCTCAGGACAGACTCCCATCACTGCACCCACATCCTTCCTGCCTTCCTCCACTCTTTCCATGAGGGAGGATGTCGTGTCCCAGCCAGGTCAAGAGCCATAACGAAAGCAAGAAGAAGCTGGGTGCTTCATCACAGGAGTTTTACTGGAGCACCTTTACTCTAAGGAATGACTGCTGACAGGATGCCTGTGAGATTTTGGCCCATCTGCCAGCAGCATCCTCTTCTCCCACAGGGAGAGCATCCAAACTTCATTCACCTTCAGTGAGATGGCTGAAGTTCTGATGGGAGAGGGGGATTAGAAGAGGAAGATTTCTGAAGAACACCATGTAAATCCACCACCATCTGGCCTTAAAGGAAAGAGCCAGTATCTGATGATGCTCCACTTTGTACAGCATGTAAACAGGAAGATTCAGTATTTTGTTTCTTATTAAAAAATACACAGAGGGTCCACATGGATGTAAGGGTTTGCAGCTGGGAGTTTATTCCAGCAAATCTGCTGGCACAGCTCCTAGAGGTCAGGCAGGAATTGGCAGCAGGGCCCATCTAATCTCTCTGCAGAGGCAGCCAGCTCAGGGCCCTGGAGAGCCCAGTCCCTCGTAATGCATTACAGTCACTCACTCACAGCAAACCCAACTCCTCAAGGACAATGGGTGACTCCAGCATGGGCCAACAGCAGGGCAGGGAAAGGCAGCAGCAGCTTCTGGTGAGTGCTCGGCTGCCAACAACTGCCAAAACCGTGCTCATGAGTGAGGGCCTAGGGGAAAAGATACCTGCTTTACCCTGCCTTCAGCAGCTCCCCCAGCCCTGGCAAGCTTTGCAAATGTGGCAGGAAAGCCTCACCATGGACTTCATCAAGGCTGATCCTTGGCACACGATACACTACAATTCCACTTAACAAATCTCAAGTCCAGCCAAGCCTTGACAGATGTCAAAGCAAGATGGATGGTGCCTTCCCATGTAGGCTTTCTTGGCTTGGCTCCTTAGAGCTATGAAGCTACTCAGCTGCTCTAAAAATTGGAAAGGTCTTCTCCAGAAAACCTTCTGCAAGTGCAATCCAGCACCACATGGCAGCATGGGGTCAGCACCTCCAGTTCAAAGCCCACTAGCTTTAAAGGTGCAAATAAGGCGCTGCATTATAGGTGTCCCAAGAGCCAGCCAGAGGTAAAGTCAGGCCCATACAGAGGAGCTGCTGACCACAAGGGCACACAGACATGCCAAACCTTTAGACCAGGTGGAAAAATCAGTGGTCAGGATTAAACCCAGAATCTGGGGTAGATGTCCCCCAACAGGCTCTCCTCCTCCTGGGAGATACCAGCTTTGTTTTATGGGACAATAATGAAAGTGAATTCCTCCCAATTCACTGCACAGCCCAACACCAAGGAAGGATCAGTACCTGCCTTAGGTACCTACCCACCGGAGAAGCTGTGGGGGGCTTGGCCCCAGGGAGGAAAGTCATCAGCTACTCCCAGACCCTCTCTGTTACTGGTGGAGGTCTGCGGGCTTTGCCTCCGCCAGCCTTTCCACAACAAAGGCAGATTGGTTCAAGGCAGGGAAGGGCAGTTTCAGCACAGGAAAAGACTTCCGCTCCTGTTATGCTGCTTTGCTAGATCTCCCCTTTGATCCCTGGGGAAAGGGACAATTTGGCAGCTGAACAGCTATTGTGTGCCTCTTGCTATAAGTAGCTGCTAAAGGCTTGGTTGAGGGCTGGAGTGAGTTTAACTATACAGTGAACAGAGCTCTGCCTTAACAGGCAGGTAAGACCAATTTGTAACTGCTGGGAAAACAGCTTCAAGTAAGAAGGGGAAAAAAAACCCATTTCCATGTACTAAAAGTGAACAGCCTGAGTTTTTGTCATACGTAGAGTACCACAAACCTTATGGACTGGAGACAATCCTGTCTCCTCTATGGAAACCTTACTATTTTTCCTCTCTCCAGGTCGTAGTTATTCCTGTCTGTGCTATCCCTTAAACAGCGAGGCTAACAATCAAAGTCAAATTCAGAGGCAAATTCTAACATCTGGGTTCCTAAAGAAATTGTTCAGCACTTTCTGAACTACTAAGGTGTGCAAGTTAAAGGATCCATCAAAGGAGGAAGAAGCCAGAAGCAGACTTAAGAGTCAAATGTTTAATAACTTTCCAAGAGTGAGTATTATTTCCATATTTAGAGTGTATATAAAATAAGAGATGGAAAACAAGGAAAGAAAAAAAATTGGTATCTTCAAGAGGGCACACTTAACCCAGTAATTCCTGTTGAATCCCCTCTTTGGCAGCACAGTGGCTTTGAGCAACCCCACTGAGCAACACAAGTCAGGTACCAGGCCACTTGCGGTGTTTAAGCTCAGCACTTTATGAACAGCTAGGAAAACTGATTCTGTACAATTCACACACCAACAACATAGTCCCAGACCTGTTACATGGTTAATTGTGTCCTGTCCAGAAGAGGGATACCAGATGAATCAAAGTTACCCTAGGCAAGGTGAACTGATCTAAAACTTGGTCTCAGCAGGGCCTTCTCTTCCACCTGCTTTTGTTTTCCTACTGACCCCAAACATCTCTCACATCTCTTCCCAACGTGGTGTTATTGCTGGACAGAGCAGGGAGAAGAAAGGAGACACTTATTAGATTCAGCAGCACCAAGACAACTGTACTGGGAGGGCTACAAGCATTCCCCAGACATCCCCAGGAGGCTGCTACAGCCCAGAAGGCAGTGACAGGTTCCCCAGAGGTGTTACCCACTGTTAACACTGCCTTCTACCTCCCACTAAGATCAGCACCCAACATCCTCTCTCAGTTCCTTGAAATTTTGCCCAGGAATCTTCTCTGCTAAAAGAAGCATCTGCACTGGGACAGGCTGGCCCTGGCAAAGAAGGTGCTTCCTCACAAGCCTCAAGACTGCTGCCAATATGCCAGGGACTCTGCTCCCATCACCATGAGATCAGAGCTCAGCATCTCCTCCTGCTGGGCAGCTACAACCTTGTCTATCCCCTCCTCGCCTCATAGCACTGGGCAGGGAAGAGATCAGAGGGGAGTAAATTTGGGCTAGAGGGACACAAACAGCATCTCTCCTGGAAGACAAGTGTGGAGCTGCAGCTAGCTCTGAAGAGCAAAACCGCTGTGCTGAGTCATGGGTGAAAGCTCCGGAGAGATGCTGGGAGGCTGCCACCCTGCCCAGAGTCCTTCAACACAAATGGGAAGGACATGGGGAGCAGCTGCACAGCTCACCCTGCTCCTAGATGGGAATGACAGCTTCCAGGCTTTCCTGCCAAAACACAAGGCACCCCTGACATACTGCTCACCCTGGCAACGGTGAGGGTGCTCCCTGGCTGACGGCCAAAGCTGGTAAAAGCTCTGCTGCTAGAAGAAGCTCTGGATTGTGAAGGCAGCAGGAGGAAGAAGAGGAATACTAGCCTGGTTCAGCTGCTGTTTGCCCACCCTCCTTGCCCACAGCTAGCTCACCTTGGCCTTGTTCTGAACAGGTAGATATAGCTTGAACTCAGCTGGGAGCTCATCCTCTGAGTAGAGCCGGTCAGAGAAGTACACCCGTCGGATGCGACAGTTGGCGTGAATCTGAGAGTCAAAACAAAGGGTCAGTCCATTTTCCATATGCTCTTTCCACATCCAGCTTCGTTGTCATGCGGCAGCCTGGATTCCTTGGCTCAGCAGCTGGAGCCTCACTGCCCCTCTCTGAATCTGACAGGGCATCAGAGAAGAAACGCTGGCCCATGCTCTCTGCTTTGCATTAGATGCTCTCTCCAGTGATGCAAGCTGGCTCAAGAGATTTGGCCAAGCTCTAGCATCTCTGCAAACTGAGATCTGCCTTAGTTGCTTAGAGGGTTCTTTGCTGTGAACCTACCTCTGCTCTACTGGTTATCAGCATTTGCCAGAACACTCTCAGCCTCAGCCTGCTGCACTTTTAACACTCCCTCTTCAGGGCCTCCCTGAGGTCAGGAACGAGCCTGTCCAGTCTGCACTGCCTCCACTATCAGCCAGCAGCAAAGGAGTCGTACCCATGAGGGGGACTGGAGCATGAGAAGGCAGACATTTCCCAGTTGACTGCCTGCTCATCTCAGGGCAACCCCCCAAGGAACTGCAGCAGTCCCATCATACTAAGAAACAAGCATGCTCTGCATACAGGCATTCCTCCAAATAATGCATGCCACTGGATACAGCAAACATGAACTCCTAGCATATTGAACAAGCTTCATGTCCTCAGCAGGAACAAACGCTGCATCAGCTGTAGTCCAAGGGGCTCAGTGAAGGCAGGGTCACTCCACCTGTACTAGGAAACAGGCTTGACATGGGGTATGTATGGACCATAACACCCTTTACCACCCAGGCTCCCACTTGGCCAGTCGCTGTCTGGTGTATCTGGACAGTAAGGCAGCACACGGCTAAACCCGGATTCCCAATCTACAGCAAGGCTGTCCCAGCTAGCAGGAAGACTACCAACAATGGACACGCAGGACATGCCTGCTTCTCACCTGAACTCTCAGGGTCTCGATGTAATTTGTCCCATAAGCCCGGCGTGTGAAGTCTGACAGGTTGAACTGGATTTGGTTCCAGCCGTCGTCTAGTCGCATGGGCATGGTGCAGATGAAGGGCTTCACCCGAGTCGTGCTCTGGTAATTACTCGCCCGGAAACGCCGCCGTACATTCTTATCATCCAGCACCTGGGGCAAGGAAGGAAGGCTACTGACCCAGGCGTCAGGGCCCCCCCCAGCTCCCTGAGACAGCAGCTATTCTAGGCTCAGGCTTTACCACCTCAGAGAGGGCTTTCCTACTCCCACCCCTCCATTTCACAGCAGAAGCATTTCTAACACAGGAAACGGGCCCATTTTCAGGAACAGCAACGATGTGTTCATGAGCTGACTGACTCCCCCACAGCAGAAGACCTGACACATCACAAGGCCAGGAAAACAAAACTGTTTTGGTGACCACATGCTGCCTGGGATAAGTTCCATGGTAGGACTGTGGGCTCCCTGGCACCTTCCTCAATGGTCCCTGGAGGGGCCTCCCCACTGCACGCTCCTCACCTGCACTTCAAAAGTGAAGTATTTCTTCAGGTTCTTGATGATCATCACTAGGAAAGGTAGTTTGATGCCCAGGGTCTTCTTTGGGTCAGCAGGGCATGTGATGTACGTGGTACTGAGAGGGACAGAAAAATGCCTTAGGATCTCACATGGCACAAAGCACACAGCTGGAGTCCCAAGTCTCTCCCTTGACCTAAAGCAGTCTTGGAGGACAGGCAGAAAAAGATAGCTGTGATCTAAGATCTCAGCAACAACCAGGGCTTCCTGCAACAGGAGGGGGAGTTTCAGAGGTAGCTGCAGGGAGAACAGATAAAAAGCCCAAAGAATGCATTTCAAATCCCACCTTTCTCACCCAGGGTATGAAACACCTTCCTGGACAGCTTCACCTCCCCAGTTTCAAGGTCATGTCAGTGCTGTTTCTTAACGCAACCTCCTCCTACCCTTGACTGAACAGGTAGAACCCTCCAGAGCACAGCAGAGGCCCTGTGTGCTCTATATGGCTGGGAAAACAGAGGTCAAGAGCCCTAGAAGTACACGTCACGCCTGGCAAGTTCTGTATCAACACATCCTGGGACGAAGAGAAGCGTTGGCTCAGCCTGTCTGCAGAAGAGGAGTCTCTGCTGCCCTTATAAGGAGCGCCCTGCTCTGAATCACCCCTGGAGAAGCCTTGGAGACTCTGAACCCACGCATGGAGCCGATGTCTCTCTCCCCGGTCAATGGAGATGAGGTTGCTAAGTGAAGCACCATAAGCAATTCCCCTCATAAATCTCCCTTTGATCTTCCTGCTGTCAGGAGAGCAGCTGTCATGTGGGGAGAGCAGCAGAGCAGGCCTAAGACAATAAAAGATGCAGAAGGCAGTGCTGCTTTCTCAGTAATTGGCAGCACTGACTGCGGACTAGGTATCAAATACAGCCTTTTCCCCCAAAGTAATGGAAAAATAATGGGACTTCATTTTTTTTATCCCTTAGCCTCACTAAGGATGACAGAGAGCTCTACAAGCACATCCGTGGAAAAGCACAGTACAATGCCACAGAGGGGTATCAGTGATCTGACCCCAGATCACATTCTTCAATTTATTGGCAAAGAGACTGCAGTAGAGTCTGAAGGAGGCGCCTGCTGGGCACCACCATCCTTCACTCTGCTCCAGGGCCAAGCCCTCAGGGCACACTAGGGCGGAAGATGCCTTCTCCTACCTGACATTAGTTCCTTCAATCTCCAGCACCAGCGACTGAATGTCATTGTCGGTGATTCGCTTGATGTGGCCATTGCGCACCTGGAAGAACAGTGGGACAGACAGCATAGACATTACTTGAGAGGGAAACAAGAGGTACCCACAGCTCCATTGAGAGGGGGAAAAGATCCCAGGAGGACCCATCTTGGCTCCTATTGTCCTGGACATCACCGTTTCCACGGCTTTGATCACCGCCGGAGAGCACCATGACTCCGAGCAAGAGTTTATGGCCCGGCATGCTGCACAGACACCAAATGCAAGACTTCAATCTATCAAAATACGCTACAGTGAAAACAAGTGACTCAAGCCTCATGTTAGAGGCACAAATAAACAAACATAAAAGTGTCAGATCAAGATCAAGCTAGAGCGAGATAAGGGGTAAAATCAAGTACAAGCAATACAGGGGCAAGCAAAGGGAGCCACCAGGCAGCCACCAAAGGATCTTAGTCTCTACTGCTAGGCATGGCTGACTGCCTCTGTGGAAGAGCAGCACCAGATGACAGCTCGGTTAAAATTCTTCATAACTGCAGCGCATGCAAATGCAGAGCCATTGCCTGCTCTGCTGAGGGGCATGGGGATTTGGCTACTTGGTTGCAGCCAGCTCCCCACAGAGCTCAGGGAGGCCAGGGCTGGAACCAGGAGCCAACACAAATTCATTTTTCTCCACAAGCAACACGGCTGAATCCCAAGGTCTGAGGATTTATTTTTTTAATGAAGCAGCTCACATTCCACCAAATTTATCTCCATTTAAAAGGCACTTTTGCTAATTAAGCCCTCTCCTCTTCCCCAGTGCTAGATCAGTGAATTGCAATGGTCTTTCCAGCTCCATGAATTAATTTCTTTAGCACCTATCACCACTACTAATATATGGGATACATTAAGCTGCTAATGGGATGGTTCCAGTCATGAGTTACAAAATGATTTACAGGTTTAGCAATTCATCTTCAAAGTTAATTTCTTCAGAGGGCTCTACCTGGGTGATACTGCATATATTTGCTGGAAGAAAAAGACAAGCCCTGTGAGCAGCCCACCTCCCTGCCATGTCTCTTCACTAAGCAGTTTCAAGAAACCTGAGCCTGGATCACCCAGCCGCTGCTGATAAGCATGAGAGAGTAGCTCACCCTGCCAGGCTGCTCTTAACTCTGCTTCAAGCACAGATACTTCCAGAAAACATTAAGCTCAGAGAGAGGATCCTTACAGGGTAACTGTATCTCTCCTTTGCATCAAATGCAACTGCCGTGGATTTATATTTGAAGCGGCATTTGGCATATGGGAAGCTAAATCCTGGGAGCCACAGGGATACAGCATGCTGACTTAACACCGGGAAATTACCCTGCCTAAGCAGATGACAGTAGTGCACAACAAAGCCTGCCTCCACGCCATGTAGGACAGCCTTCACCAAGGGTAGCTTATGGCTCCAGAGGGGAGACGGTTCAGGTTTAGGTTTCTCTGGAGAGGACAGCAGCAGAGAAAACAGCTAAGCATGCCTTAAACCAATTAGTCAGCAGTGTTTCTATCTGCAACCAGGTCCCCTTCCTTAGCCTGTGAAGGTTTTCCTTCCCCAGATTACAGGGACAATGAAAAGCAACTCTTCTTCCTCAGCATTGCCAGAAACAGGATGAAAGACAGCAGGAAAGAGAGGAGACAAGTACAAAACAGGGCCAGACTGCAGCAGAGCCCTTCCTCCCAGTCCCACCTAGCTCAGTATAAGTTTTTGTGAGCTGCACTACGGTCCAGCTGCAGGGAGACAGCGGCCAGGTCACGCAGGTGCCCTTCCACACAAAAAACCAGCCTGTCTGCACATGCCTGCAGCCAGCACTGGCAGGACAGACACACAGACATTTGGAGCGTGGCATCCAGCACTGGCTGGATCAGAAGTCCAAGCAGCCTTGCTGTTCGGTAAGATAAGGCTGAATGACATCAGAAGCACTCGCCACCAACGGGGGCTCAAAGTGCTGCCCTCCGGGACTTCTAAGTGCTGAATGCCCCAGCTCGGCCCCTCGGCTCACTCCAGAGCCTGCTCCCTGCCAGAGGAGCTTGCCTCCTGCCTGCCTCGGGGACCACCTCCCTGATGGAGGACATGTTTTGGTCCCAGCCAGAGGAGCACTCTCTTCCCCCGCCAGCTCTGGGGGTCCCTTCCTAATGGCCTCGCAAAGACCAAGAGGTGACCTCTGGCTCCATCAGGCACAGATGTGTCCTGATGGATGATGGTGATCATCATCATGATGGTGATGTTCACCAGCTCTGTGCAGCGTGAGGCAGGAGGGACGGCCCTGCTGTGTTTGCAGTGGCTACTCAGCAAGAGGTCCTAGTCTTCAGGGGCTCTCCCCTACCTCACAGAAGCTCAGAAAGAGAAGATTTCAGAGAATTTTAGAAATCTAAACAAAACATTTCACATTTCTACTTGGCCAGTATCTTCTGAGCCTAAGAGGGTGGATATTTGAAGCTGGAAAAAAGGGGTAATAGCCCTCTTAGAAAATAAAAGTTATTCAAATGCCTAATATCTTCTGAATCAGAATAACTGGGAAGTTACCTGCTGTCTAAAGAGAAACTGAAAAAGCTTTTTCTCAGATGCAAACGTCAAATCTCACAGGTTTTGGAGGGAGCAGCAGCTTCACAGACAGTTGTATCTGAACACATATATTTCTTGATGCTGCTGTTGCTGCTAGCAACACCAGTCAAACAAAGACCAGAGGAAAAGCAACAAGGAGCAGCTCCTCAGGCCCAGTTGCCCACCCACTGGTGGATGGGATGCCATGGTCCAAGGCCGACCTCTGGAGGCTCGCTCCCGCATCGTTGCCGGCTGCCCTGTCATTAGGCAATGGGATTGTGCCAGCAGCAGCAAGCTGAAACATGGCCAGCACCATTGCCCAGACTACCGTAGGCATGGGTACACCCTCGCCTTGGGACAAGCCAGCAATTCTCAAAGCCAGTAGTGGGCACAGAACAGGCATGAGGCCCTTGTGCCACCTCCCTTCCTCAGGCAAAAGCAGGAGATACCTGGCTCCACTGAAGCGCCTGGTGCATGCAGGTTTTGGGAGGAGGAGTAAGCAGCACGGACTGCTGTATTCGAGCTGCAGAGATATGGGGCAACCCAGACAAGGATGCTGTGCTAGAGAAGCAAAGGAGGGTCCCCAGACTAACACACGAGAGAAGGGCTGCCAGAGAGCACCCCACCACAGCATTCACAGGGACTTGATCCTGGCTGTGTTCATCAGGGAAACGGCTATCTGCATCTTGGTGGCAGAACACACACATTTGACATTCAGGCAGGTATTGAACACTAGCTGACCTCATGTCTTCCCAACAGCATTTGAAATTCCTAATGATATTCTGTGTCGACATGCCAGCAGAAGGAATATGGAGAAATTATCGAGAAGATTGATAGGTTTGACAGGTTTCATCAAACCATTCCCATTTGCTCTGCAAAAAAGCATCAGCAAGTCCCGTGGAGACTGTTCAGCATGTCTCCATGCATCGGTGGGGGGCCATGGTGGCAGGCTGGAAGGCAAATAGAAAACACCTTGCAAACAGGTCTGCAAACCAGGCGCATGCAGCGCTGGAAGGCAGGAGAAGAGAGTTAACTGCCCAGCAGTTACCAGCTCTCTGCGGATGAGGCTGAAGGAGGAACCTCTGCCTGCAGGTATGGTGGGACAGTCACTGTGCTTTTCCTGAGGCCTGGACACTTCAGTCCTGCCAGAGTCCCCTGGGACAGTATGCTGGTGGCCAGGACAGATTGGGCTTGGCAGGGTTTGCTGCTGAGGCCTGCCCAGAGCTTACCCACAGCCCCTGAAGGAGAAGGGGGAGAAGGGAAGGAGTGTATTCTACTACTTAGAGAGAGGTTACAAATGCTTACAAGGAAAGGCTTCCAGTGCCCCATTTCTACACCTATATCAAATGAAGAAGCCTCTACTTCACACTGTCTCCATCAGCACAAGCAGTGCACATCCTACTAGGGCCAAATAAGAAATGGTTTTCCCCATGTCCCAAAAGCTTGAGATTCTCTAATATCTTAAAAAAAATAAAATAAAAAACCCCCACCATCTGCTGGTACTTTTTGCAAAGGTAAGAGAGTCCACACATTAAGAGAGTCCACACATTAGGACAATGAATCCAGTAATCGGGACATTAGGACAATGAATCCAGTAATCGGGACATTCACGTAGGACGTGGGAGAATATCAAATTCCTTGTTTGTAATTCTCACCAAAACTACAGGTGCATTTCATGCACCCTTGAAGAGAGCAGTGATGGCTTATTGCCATGTTCTGGTTGCCCTCCACCCTTCCAGAAACCCTGACCCTAACCCTCTTCTGTGGTAATGCCAGAGCTGGAACATTACTGGGATATCTGGGTTTGGACAGATCAGTATTTTCCAATAAACAAACCCACCCACTGGAAAAATCCCTCATTGTTTCTGGACATTTGCTCCCTTCTTGAATGCGCTGTCCAAGTGAGACACCAGCCTGTGCCTCTGCTGCAGGCCTAGCAGGTTCTTGCATCGAGCCAGAGAGGCTTCATCAGCAACTTAGCACCCAGCTCCCTGCTTACAGCAGGCTGTCAGCACCCAAACCATCAGTGGCACTTCCCCACACTGTAAATTCTCGCAGTCTTCGCACTGCCCAACACACGAGTCAGCAGCATGAGCAGGATTTTCTGAAGGGGTTGAATAGAGGAGATGACACCCTTGTGTGGTGGAGTAAAGACCTGCAGGACTCGCCTTTCTCAGCTCCAAGGCAGAGTGATGCCCCTTTGCCTCATGCTGCTGTGAACACATCAAGGGTGTCGGATGAGTAATGCTGAAGCTATTATAAACCCACCACCCCAATTCCTTTTATATGGAAAAATGAGGTGTAAGAGCGAGCCATGCTGATGTTCATGGGCAAGGAAGTCAGAAAACCCACTCTGGTTTCATGCCACACCTTTGTGAGCAGGGTGATCCTCACAACAAGCTTGCCCAAGCTGGCTGTGCTTCCTCAGGACAGACAGACCTCTGAGTGAGGAAGAACACCAGCGCACAGCCCTGCTGCTCAGGACACAGGGCTGCTGCCACCAGGCAGTGCCAAAGGAGCCCAGCCACATACAAGCCTACAGCAGGCAATGGAAACAGCCTGCACGCCCAGCTGCTGTTCTTGGGAACAGCAGTACTAATTTTTTGTAAATCTTTTCTGGCCAATCCAGTGACTACTGCACCCAAACAGACCACTGCTTACATCCACCCTGCAAGCAGAGTTCCTGCTGGCCCCCCCACAAGCTGCACCATCACCACGGTACCACCCTGCACAGGGCAATTCACGTTGGAAGGTACCTCAGGAGGTCTCCAGTCCTACCTCTGCCTCCATCCAGGGTCAGCCCAGATTGCTCAGGGCTTTATCCAGTCTGGAAGCATGCTATATCCCTTTGCCTAAGAGTCTTTAACGTGTTCCATCCTCACACCATCCAAATAATCTGCCGATCCTTTTTTAAAGTCACAAATGTTTGTGCCAAGCCATAACCCTGGCACAAGCACACAGCCAGGCTGTGCAAGGCAACCCAGTTCTTTGCAGAGCTGCACAGGTACCCCACTGACCAGCAACAGGAGGGGCCTGCGCTGCCTGTCCCCCATTCCATGACTTGTAAACGCTCCTGCGAGCCCACCGCGGTCAAACCACACCGCTTTCTGCTGAACTGCCTTGAAGGCTTTCATTCCTGCTGAAACGATGAGAAATTCAGGTTAGTTGCAAGCGTGAGCAACTGAACACGTGTCACAGCCACAAAGAGGGGAGCCTGCTCTCGGAGAGCGTAACAAGCGTTTTGCAGAGTCACTTTTAGGTGGCAACTCAGCTCTGGGTGGTGTGTGAAGGGAGGGAAGGAGCAGGTCTCAACACCTCCAAAACTCCCGATAAGGGCTCCCTGATGCAAGACACCCAGGAGAAGGCTGGAGACTGGCAACGGCGCCGCTCTAGAAACAGCCGCAGAGAGGGAAAAACAAACAGAGTAAACTTGCACGACTTCTCGTACACCCTAAAGGCTGCCACGCAGCCTGCCTTCAAACACCTTTAGCGAGCCTGTTTAAAAAAATGGGTCACATACGAGAGAAGACCCCCCTCCTGGCTACGACGGCGAGGAAGCCGCTGCGTGCGGCGACGGGTCGTTGGGTTCGTGCCCCGCCTGCCCCCGCCCGGCCCGGCCCGGCCGCGCGGCTCTGCTGCCCAGCGGAGGCGGGGGTACTGCGGGACCCCCTCCGGACCCGGCCCGGGCGGCCCCGGTAGCGCGGCACGGCCGGCTCAGGCACCGGCGGCCTGACGGGAGC
>VZTV01019497.1:98425-109041 GCA_013400875.1 Anhinga rufa
GCCCCGCCCCGCCCCGCCCCGGAGGCCGCCCCTTCCCTCACGGGCTCAGCGAAGCGCGTCCCTGACGCCGAGGGCGGCGCGGGCGGCGCGCCCGGTGCCAGTCAGGCCGCTGTAGCTAGCGAAGGGCTGGCGCGGCGTCTGCCGACCGCTGCGGGCATGCGCGGGTGCGCTTGCGAGGCACCCCGGTTTCCCCCTGCGATTATCAGACAAAGCGATGCTTTGGTTTTCCGTTCCCAGCGATGCGCTTTGCTCACGGAGTGCCTCTCAGTCTGGGCTCTGCTGTTTCTTCCTGGGGCCTCCGTTTCCCTCTGAGCTGGTTTTACAAGACCGGGGCCTCCGGCTGGTGTTTGCTCAGCCTCGCCGCTTCCTTTAGCCCTGATCTTGCTCCCGAGTTTCCAAGCGTCACTTGCCCCAGCAGGTGACATCCATCCATCGCCGTCCCGGTGCTGCCCGGAGCAGCCTGTGCGCACCAGCAGCCAACCGCGCCTGCTGGAAATCCTGTGCGACTGCTCACGCCAGTGGCACCATTAACGCATGAGTGAGCAGCGAGTGCTCACCGCTTAGCCCTGTGCCTGCAGGCCCATGCTTTTGGGCAGCACTTCAGTGAAGCATGAGTACTGGAAACCAGCTCCTGTCACTCCCAAGTCGTTTCCTGACTCGGGTCTTCCAAGACATGGCCAGGCCCTTTCCTGTACCTCTTTAGCCAACACCTCTGTTGGGAGTGCAAGGGAAGGATATTCCAGTCACACAACGGCAGTGGGCACACCCCACCCTCCGCCAAGCCATCTCCCAACCCTCTGGTGCCACCTGGGTTGGAGCTGGCTGCAGCCACGTGCTCGGAGCTCTCGGTTTCTGCTGCACGCAGATGGGGCACTGACAGGGATGTACTGGTGCTGGAGGCTGCTGCCTCCTTAGGTCAGAAACTGCTGGGATGTCTGGATGACAGGGATGCACTGGTGCCGGAGGCTGCTGCCTCCTTAGGTCAGAAACTGCTGAGATGTCTGGAAATCTGTGCTTTCCAGAGGAGCCTCCTGCACATCGGCCGGTGCAGGAGGGTGTCCCAGTCCTGCGTCATGCTTGCTGTCACGGTGGCGTTTCCTCAGACAGCATTTCAGGCCAGAACTGCTCTATCTCCCTGTGGAAATGGGCCAGATTCTGCACTCGCTGGCACCAGAGATACCCGTCAGGAGGCAGACCAGCAGGAGGAAGGAGCAGGAAGCTCTCAAACACAGCAGCACCCTCAGTGCAATACCTCCCGCTTCCACCTGATGCTCTAAGCCATGCTGGGATGCCAGCGCTGCATGAGGGTCTCCTCCCAGGGGAAGGGGCAGCAGCTCCCACCGCCTGGCTTGTCTGAGCAGGGAGGTGCTGATCTGTGCCCACATGGAGACCTGGGGTTTTGGATTAGTGGCAAGAGGTATCTTTGCCCTCCTGGAGAAGAACCAGCCCACAGGACCAGGAATACCCCATAACCACCGAGGGACCGCAGTGTGCGCTGCTGGGATGTGGGCAGGCACTGCCTGGGGCCCGAGAGGGCTGTGTCAGATCCAGCCCTCGTTGGATCTGTGGGCGTTCCCAGCTCCGCATGTGCAGTACCAAGCATGAATGTATTTGCACAAGCAAATAAAGGTACCTGAGGAGTGAAACTCTGGGAAAAAAACTTTCCCAAAGGCAAGAAACCAAAGGAGTTTCTCATGGCTGTGAGAAACAGATGATGTGATGTGGCTGCACACACTCTCCCTCTCTCCCCTCTGCCAGCTGCCACTGCTTGAGCCAAAATGGTGCCTCTGCCCTTTGCAGTCCTGATCGGTGAAACCCTCTGCAATCAGGATTCACAAAACTCCTCGCACGGGAGCACACAGGTGGGCAAAGCCCTGTCCCTGATGCATCTGCTGCCCAGCTGCCAAGGGACCATTTGTCCAGCAAATCTCTGTGGCACAGGGACACGAGCCAAACCCGATTCATCTACAGAAGCAGCCCTTATCTGAGCATGAGCAAGAAGTGGCAGAGTAGACTGTACAACCGTAGTTTTTCATGCTGCTTACTTACTCCTTTTAAATTGTTATTGCTTTCAGCTCTGGCCTAGCCTCCAGAAAGCTTTATCTGTTGGAGTATGTTCATCTTCATGCTCTGAGATAACTGTGCCAGCAACAACCCTTGTCTCTTACTGCACAACTGCAAAGAAATGCTTTTTTGTGAGCTGGGATAAGGTACAGTATCTTGATGATATGACGATATGAACTCCTGTACATCAGGAGCTGATGTACAGCTTTACCAATGTGAAAATGCTTTTGAGTATAGACAGGGCCTTGCACAGCTGAAGAAGCTTAACAGGAACAGCTTGGGCTAGAAACTACATCTTTAAATTGAAATATATTACATTTCCTCCTGCTGTAATAACATCTGTAGCATCTATTTTCAATGTACAGACACTAAACAGCATAATAATTACCATCCTGCATCAGCTTTATGGTCCTGCAGGACCCTCCAGGCCCCTGTGTAGCTCTTGTTGCTAACTAATGCCCCATCCAAACCCCGCTGACAACTGTGTCGTCGTCTGCTGGTTGTGCTTGTCTCTCCCTTGGGCTACAGATGCTCCGACTGTCCCAAACACACAGTCCCTCACAGCACCCGGGTCTGCAGCACTTTCTCCTTCGTTTACAATTCCTGGCACAAACAAGTGGAGCCCACAAAAAGAAAGGCATTATTTAGAAATGATCAGCTATATTTAGTCAGTGGGTTAGAGTACACTTTATATGGCACGCTTAAATAACTTGTTCCCTTAGTCAGATGGCAAGAGACAACTGGGACAAATATCCAGCTGCCATTCCTGAACAGCCTGCTCATTCACACGCTCTCCACTTACCATTTTAATGTTATGTTTTGCTGCAAGTGATGTACATGGAAATACGGTGTGGTTTCAAATTGTCCCTATTTCTCAATGAATTTTAACAAAAAATAGTACCCGTTGCCTCTCCTTTGCCAGGCATGTGCGGGCTAAAGGAGGGGGCAGGAACAGAGAAGCCTCATGAGATGTTAACACATATTAATAGTCAAGGCTTGCATTCCAGAAGAGGCCTCTGGGAGATGTATTTCAATGAGACACACACTGACATTACCCACCTGGAAGATCGCTAAGAAGCTGTTGACGTGTTACATCACCCCCATTGCCAATTCCCAGGGTGTAGAGGGATTCAATTTTGGGGAGCAGGTGGAGGAAAAGGCCCATCCTAAGAGAATAACCTGGTCCAAGAAGTGAGCAGAGGTTGCCTGCTCCAGAAATAACTGTTCGCTAAAGCATTTCCTGCCCTTCAGAGTTCTCAGCAATCCTATGCCTCAGAGGAATTAGATCTTCAGGAAGCTCCTGAAACGTTGCTCCTCTGAAGTTTCACATTGCTGGGTGCAGTTACTAGAGCAAAACATAGCAGCTTTCTCCAGTATCACCAAGTCTGTGCTTGCCTTGGAGCACACAGTCCAGGTTCACAGCCTGGGAAATCCTACCCTGGACCATCGCTCTCTTGGCTTAAACCATCGCTGGAGAGCAGATGCCTTGGGCTGGCTGCATGGCCCAGTGGGCCAGCTGAAAGGACAGTGCCTGGACCAGTAAAACCAGAACTGGATTCAGACAGTACCTTTGTGAGCCAAAAGCCTTCACTGCACAGCAAAAATGAGAACAAAGCAATGACTTCTGCAAGGAGTGGGAGATCCTGGGATTTGTCCAAATGACTCCAGCCGTCTCTCCCAGCCTGGATTTTCCTACGGAGCAGAACTGGATGAAGGGCAGCTCTAACAAGGAAACCAAAAAGGGAATTGGGCAGGATATCCATAGCCACCACATGCAAGGGGAGGCAAGGTGCCTCCACTCCTCCAAGTGGCTTTGGGTGCTGAGGGAACCTGGATGAAGGCTTTGGACCTCATACTGGCTGAACTGCAAGCAGTGAGGAAGGAGGAGGAGGATGCTGGGCTGGGCTGCTGCCGCACAAGGGATCAGGAGAGAACAGGGGAGTGTAAACATCAGTGGGCGCAGAAGGAGACAGTGCCAGCGTGTGCTGGAGCTCTTTGGCAGAGAAAGTCAAGGAAGCAGGACGCATTGTCTTGGTGGGACCACCGTGCAATGGATGTCACGGTGGAGCAAGGGGAGAGAATGAACAAAACCTTTCTGATTCTTGACAAACCGAAGACAAACAATGGCCAGGCAAAGAAAAGTTTATTTCTGACAAGCAACAGTTGAAAAAAAAAAAAAGAAAGAGTAACTGAGAGCATCCTTTAGAGACAACCTGTTGTCTTGGAGAGGACCTGGGCTGCAGGTGGGAATGGGGGGCATGCCCCAACAGTGTCAGGAGAGGGATGGTTGAGGTAGCAACAGCACCTGGATGTGCCACCATGCTGCAGGGACCTCAGTTCGGCATATGCTCATAGCGCTGCTTCTGCTCAGCACACGTGGACCTCAGGTGGACTCCGCCATGGGCTCTCCCCTGCAAGGACAGGCTCTCACCACTGGCCAGATCTACACCAGCCAAAAAAGTCTTGCTGAATTTTGGCGCCAGAGATCAGCACAGTCCTGGATACAACAGGGCTATCATTACACTGTGCATCGGCAATGGACCAAGTCCCCCTGCCTTACAGCACCAGTAGCTCGAACTTACCTGATGTACCTGTCCACATCTGGCCCCACATTGGCACAACTCCAGGTGTGATGCACGAGGACGGTGTTGCAAATTTCCACCTGTACCACTCACAGGCTTTGTGCGGGGACTCACTCCTGCATTTCCGCTTCGGCCACTGCCCAGGGCTGGGTGAGAGTAGCACCATCTGGTTCTGTGCCAGCAGGAGCCCACGGCTCACCTTACCCGAGCTCTCCTCTGGGGGAATCAGCAACAGGTCTATCTTTTCCAGTCAAGAGCCTTGTCTTAGAGGTACCCTTAGCCTGGGGAGCTTCGGTATAGGGGAAAACTGTGCAGGGAAAAAACATGGGCAGTGAAGGAATGGGACAACAGAAGAGAAATGATCATGTACAGTTGCACAGAGTCCAGCTGGAGGTTTTTAGACCAGAGTTTCAAGTGGTCCATCGACATCTAAGACTAGAGCACAGCTTGGACAATCACCAGCATTGCAGCCAGGTTCTCCCAAGAGCTGCTGGTGAAGCACCACATCTGTAGGGGAACTCCTGCAATGCAGAGGCCCACGGGCAGGAGCTCCAAGCTCAGGGCTTTGCAGTGAAGGTGCTGGAGAGGAGGAGGAGAGTCTCAGCCCAAGAAAGAGGAAGAGATGGGAGCTTCTGGGGTGCAGAGACAGAGCTGTGCCCAAGCCCCATGGGCTGGGAAAAGCAGGTACCAGCATTAGCACCTGAGCCACCACCCAGGCAGGCACCTTCATAAGAGTGTGGGGGCCTAAGGAGAGACACTCCCAAAGGTGGCAAGTGGTGCCTTTGCCTCGGCCCACAGTGATTTTGTACTAGTTCCTCCTGCTCTCCTCACCCAGCCTGTCCTAGCAGGCCACAGGGAACGGCTCACGCTGCCAGCATCCTCCAGTGTGGCTGGTCCTGCCCCACAGCTCCCTCCCCACTGAACACTCCTCCTCATACACTTATTTTAAAACTTTTATTCAACAACATAGAATTCTTTTAATTATAATATAGAACTGTCCGTTGTGATACTGCATCCCCTGCCCCCCCTGTGCCCTAGCAGAGACAGGTGCAAGCTGGCTAAGCATGGTGCATCAGAGGTCGTGGCAGGGAACAGCCAGAACAGAGGAAGGAATAACTAACCAACAACTGCTTTGCACACCCTTCACATTTCCACGCTTTCTGGGTCAGGAAGAGCTCAACAAGGAACCAAAGGCAGAAGAACCTTTAACACTTGGAGGGAAGGGCTGTGGTCATAAAGAGGCGAGTGCCGTCCAGCCAGGCGTGCTGCCCCACTCTCAGCCCTGCCTGCGCCGCGCAGTCTGCCCGCCGTCACTCTACACGCGCCGATAGGACGTTTGATTTGGTTCTCTTTCTGCTTATGGAAAATTGGGAGCAACAGCATCAGACCTGAGGAGAGATGGGAGGAGGGAAGTGAGCGTCACGGGGCACTGCCAGCTTGACGCAGAGCTCCTCTGGCCCCGGGTGACGAGGAAATGGCTGGGCACACTGCCCCACACCCTGCCACCCCGCTCCCAGCCAGGCCTGGCCGCACCCTCCATGCCCCTCTGGATGTGGGGACAGCAGGGGATCCTCAGCCTGCTTTAGAAGGGGTGGCAGTGTGAGAGGGGAAGGCAGGGCCGAGCAAGGCAAGGGAGAGATGCAGTCCAGCAAAGCAGCACTTTCATGGGCAGCCGGACACGAGTTTGGACTTTTTTCTCCCCAACCTCCTGTGTTAAGTCCCCCTCCACTGCCTCAAACATCTCCTCTAATCCTGCTAAAGGCTTCCATCATGCCACAGTGCACTTGCAACAGGCAGAGAAGCTGGGGAAGTCGCTTACCACATCCCTCTGCTAGTGCATCCCTCAACGGCTGCCGTGGTTCTGGTTTCAAGCCTTTCCTCTTACAAGGCACTTGGCCAAACCTGCACTCTACCTCTGATAGAAAGCTGGGGCCAGGCCAGTTGAAAGGCCAGGACGTGCATCAGGACTCTCCCAGCTTTCTTCAGGAGACAGCATATGAAGATGCATGTTCTCCAGCCTCCTTCCTTTCTAAGGACAAGACACTGTCCTCTCCAGCTCCCAGCTGTCCCTACAGGCAGGACGATGCTTTGCTAAGGTCCAGAGGAGGGCAGGGTTTCCTGCCTCAAGTGCTGGAAGAGCTGATGGGTACAGAGAGGAATTGGCCTGAGCCGCAGCCAAGCGTCCACACCACCCTGGGATCAGGAGACTCCACATACTCCTCGCTCCCAGGCTACGCTTGCTCAGCTGCCATTTTTCCCTCCGGGATGAAATCTGTCACAGCTCATCCTACCCTAGAGCTGGGGTAGGGATGTGGGGAGATGCGGGTCAGGTTGTTCCAGCCTCTCTGGTTACCGCAACCAGGGAAAGCCATTTACCCATTTCACTTGCTGGGAAGAGTATCTCTCTTCCTCTGCTTGAGGGTACCAGGAAAGAATTTCTGACTCAGGTTCACAGAACCGATACCTCCTGAAGCATCACCTTGAAACTCCACCATCAGGTTTGGACGCTGTCAAGCACTCATATACGACCATCAGCATTTTTCACCCAGTAAAATTCCCACACCGAACCCGTTCTTCTCCCCCACGCATCTTCCCCCTTGGCTCTCTGGGAGCTGGGAATGCCAATACGCAAGAGCTGGAAAACATGTAAGCTTCCCCCATAGCAACTTGAACAGGTCACGAGAAACATCCACTCCTGCCTCTTCTCAACAGAGCAATTCAATGCATGTTTAAAACCAGTACAAAAATTGATGTTAAAACCCCAAACCAATCCTGCTGGTATTAGCACAGCTTAGGAGCACAAGATGCCCCTACGCCTCTCAGGTCACGCAGCCTGTAGGTTGGGCAGACGGAAGGACAGAGGGCTGGAAACACTTGCCAAAGCCTTCAGCAGCATCTGCAGGGGAGTTAATGCTACCAAGGGCCCTGTGGCATGTCAGCACTGCCACAGATGGCTCCTCAGCCAAACACTGATATAACTGAGTTCATGCACCAGTCACATCCCAGGGTGGGATGAAAGAGCCATTCCCTGCTCAGCACATCCTTAGAAAAAGCCATCCACCCAGGCTGAGAGGAGACAAGCATGGGGGTATGCACATGGAGGCCCCCAACTTCCAGCCATGCATCGTTGACTTCTTGCCTGACCAGCCACGTAACAGACAGACTTGAGACTGCTACCTCAGGCACTGGCTGTTGAGCCCAGTGTACCACAACAGCCAACTCCCACACTGTAACCAAAACCTTGCACCTCTGCAGCCCCATGGAAGCAGAGACAATCTGCCCCAGTGAAACTCTCAGGGCTGACAGCACGAAGAACTGCAACCACAGACTAAGAGATTCCAAAACACTCGGAGACAAGGGGCTGGAAGAGCAAACCCCACCTCCTCAAGGAGGCAATACCTTCAGCGCTCACTCTTTCTGGCTATCCCATAGATTTGAGACGGCAGACATTCAGACTTATAGATATTTATTGGTTTCAGTGAATTATACAAATGGATTGACCTGCTATCGATGCCAATAGAACTTTATTGGAATATGGAATGTAAACAGATGTTTCAAATAGAAACATTGCAACCTTGTAAAAAATTAACTATTTCGACAATGCCGCAGAAGGAAATTCTGTGTTTAGGTGCTGGTGGGAAAACACTATCTCCAGCTTCTAGGTTTGAGTATCACCAGAACCACTTGATGAAGTTACACACAGAACAAGTAGAGGAGGCAACTGTGAACTGTGGGGCTATAAAGCCATCGAGGGATCTGATGAAAGAACCCACAAGATGAACCCCCCACCCCCCGCAACAGGATCAGCACCCCAGAATTCAACAAATGGCTGACTTTGATAAAAGACTACGTGGGATCCCAAGTCCTGGATCAGTAGATGCACAGCCCCATCCCTGACAGACCACGCCGCTGTTTGCTGATCCTTCTTCCTCCCTGTGCTCTCCTCCCTGGTCTCCTCTCCACTCCTCCATCCTGCAGTGCTGGATTGAACCGCTCCAGAGCCGTGCTCTGGCACAAGTCTGCGTCTGGCATGAATTCTCATGGGAGCCACGTCATGAGGTACGTGGTTGCACACCTATCACAAGAAGTCTTGCAACACTGACTTTCCTGAGCTCGGTGGGAAAGTCTGGATAGTCCCTCCCCACTCCTGCCACAAGAGCAGCCCTCACATTCACAGGTTTCCAAAGCAGGTCTATTGAGTTTCTTCTCAGAGCGAGCCTTTGTCAAACACACCTGGAGGGGGGAATCTCACTTCTCCCCAGCAACTTGGATCAGTGCCTTTGTTTTAATGCTCCAAACCAATCCCAAGATGCTGCTGGTTTTGTGGGCTGGTTTTTGTTGAACCTCCCCCCTCCCCCCAACTGCCCTGGCATTCGCAATTGAAACTGGAATTCAAGGGCCAAATTCAAGCCCAGAGTAAGCAGTACAACTTGGACCGCAAAACAGAGTTGCACCTGCTGACCCCCAGCCTGAATTTGGTTCATCCAGAGTCTACAAGTCAGAAAGGCATGTTTAGAAAGAGGCATGCTAAGGGCTGATGGTGGAACAACCAGTTTGTCCCCACCAGCGTGGTGGGGAAGGCTGGACTGAGAAGGAGAAGGATCCATAGAGATGTGAACCAGAATCAGTTGTGTTGAGCCCTGGGGATATCACTACATGTTTAGCTCTTGCAAGACCATTTGCCCAGGGCTTTGGTACCACAGGGTTAGAGTTACATTAACCACAACCACCGGAGAGGAACTGAGGTTTATGACACCCCGCCCCTCCCCGGCCAAGGTTAGATTTCTGCCGAGTATAAAGGGGAGGGGAAGAAGGGGAGGGGTGTCCTTGGTTCTTTTCCCTTCACTGTGTGACGAAGGTTTTGCTTTTATTTGTAAACATCTTGAATTACCCGTCGTTTTCCAGTCTTCACCGCGCTGTTGTCAGGCCACTGGAGAGCACAGCGTTTTCTGAGCTGGGCTGGGACTGCTCCTTCACCACTGGATCTGCAGGAGACAGACCAGGCAGGAAGGGGAAACAGCATTTAATAAAGCAGAAGCTTCACCCTGGCAAGCCCTTCCAGAGAATCTGCCCTCAAACCCCACAGAGCTGCTAAGGCTTTTGCAGAGCAGGGAGCTGACATTTGCCCCCACAACCCAAGACCCCTCTCCATCCCAGCTCGCCCCAGCTTCTCCACAGACTCACAGAAATAGGGGTGCTCCATAGCCTCCTTGGCAGTCAGCCTCTGTTGATGGTCATATCGCAGGAGCTTGTCCAGGAGGTCTAGGACTTCAGGACTGACCAGGTGTCTGTTCTCACTGTGGATGAAGTTCTCCCAGCGCTTCCGGGAATGCCTGCAAAGGGACCACTGTCACTGCCCAGCTCTGACCAGCACAGCAGTACCCAGAGGTCTCGGGGGAATCACCTGCCACTATCCACTTGTGAGAAAAGATAGGTGTGACAGACACAGTCTACAGCTCTTCCTTGCACAAGCTACTGCTCAGCAAGCACTTGCCAAAAGGGGGAAAACCCTCTTCTTTAGGTACACAATTGTGTGGTGTTCTACGCCTGGGGAAGGCATAATACTGCACACTCCCTTCTGTCTACAGGGACTAAACAACAGCATACAGCAGGCAGGGTAACACCCTTGGGACCAGAAGTGCTCTGGCTTGCCAGCCAGCCTCACTGAAGCTGTCCTCGCTATCCTATCCACCTCTCATCCCTTTCAGGAATCTCAACCGGGAGGTTGAGCCCCTCAGCCCAAACTCAACTCCAGTGTCTACATCTCCACCTCTAGGATGTCAACAAGCAGAAGGAAGTAATGGGGGATGGCTCATAGATCATGGGAGAGGCAAGAGGAAAGAGCCTGCATTTCAGTGACCTCCCGAGATGACATGAGCAGCCAGATGGGAGGCCTGCAAGCAGCAATGTGACCCAGAAGATCAAAGCAGGCCTTTGCTGAGAGTCCTTCAAGAGGATGGACATTAGTTT
>VZTV01019497.1:109068-131919 GCA_013400875.1 Anhinga rufa
AGGGAAAAAGGCTGCATTTCACTTCTCCACTTACTGGCCCAGGATATCATTGAAGTGCGGGTCCAGTTCTATGTGGTACTTCTTGAGATACCCATACAGCTCATCTGTGCCCAGGACCTTTGCGATACGAACCAGCTGGAACAAAAGGCATGTTGAGAGAGAGCAGAAGGGCAGGCCACCACTTTCGCAGAGGCAGAGCTGCCCAAATCTAAGAGGTCTCCTTCTGGAAACATCCCAGGTGGAAGGAGTATCTCCCTTGAAACTAGTTTTTGCATAATATGCAGAAAACAAGTCTCCCACATGAGGCAGTGAAGCATAATCCTAGATGGCTTAACTAAGCACACAGCAACATCCTCCCAGCCTCGTGGTCCAACCCCCAGAACCCCCCGCTATACACACAGAGATGAGGCGGTGACAAACATCTCATGAAATAAGCCAGGTAGCAAAGTCTTTACTTGGTCATAATTGTCCTGGCCATGGAAGAAGGGCTCCTTTCGGAAGATCATGCTTGCCAGCATACAGCCTAAACTCCACATGTCTAAGCTGTAGTCATACATCTGAGGGGAAAAAGGAGAAGCTGTCAAGAAAAGGCATGCTGACCATGGCCCAGTTCCCCAACCACATAGGCAACCTCAGCCTTTTCACTTCACAGCCAGCCTCTTTTCCAACCCAGGCAACGCCCTCGCAGGCAAAACCAGGCAACCCAAAGGTGCCCAAAGTGCAACCACAATTGGTACCACTGGCTGGCAAGGAGGAGGCAGACTCTTACTTGGTAGTCCACAAGGAGCTCCGGTCCTTTGAAGTACCTAGAGGCCACACGTACATTGTATTCCTGAGCTGGATGGTAGAATTCGGCCAGACCCCAGTCTATGAGCCGCAGCTGAACATGCAATAAAGAGACACAGAATCAGGAGACATCAGTGTAAGCTGATCAGGTGAAGCCACATTGGCCAAACCTCTCAATCCTGTGATGGAAGTGTGGAGGCCAGGACACAGGGAAACACTCTGAGGACAGGAGATGCTCTCAGCAGTGCTCTGGTCAGGCTCTTCCCTTTGCCCCACCAGCTGGTGGTAGGGAGAAGCCCAGCTTTGAGAGCAACTCTGCCTCCTGAGTCCAAGCTGGGCAACTGGCTCCTTACCAGCACCACCAGCCACAGTGAACAGGTCATTGCATACCAGGGAACAGACAAAAAAGTCAGCTGTCTTATCCTGCTGTCTAGAGGGGCTGGGCTGAAGGCAGTGTTGATTTTAACCAGGGGCTGAGAGCAGGAAACGAGGTAGTAGGGGGGTCCACCACATCCTGCAAGGCAGACCATCTCTGCAGCCACAGGGATGGGTGACTTGCTGTTACTGAAGGACAGTGGGTCTAATAAGAGACTTCCCCCTCCTTATAATCCTTGCCTTGCCTGTACAGCCACCGCTGATTGACAGGGAGGGACCTGTGGACCAGCAACTAATTTGTTGCTGCAAATCCCAGGTCCCTGGGGACACAGGTACACAAAGCACCCGATGAGGTACAGGTACCATGACAGGGTGAGGAAGCTCCCTATGCTGCCCATTTCCATAGTAGCAAACTGGGTAAAAACATTTCCTGTGATCTAACTAGCATGCCCCAGAAGTGAGGAAGCCACTGTGGGACAAGCAGGCTGTACTACAGGAGGAACTTATGTTCCCTAGGTAAAAATATCCATGTGTTTTTCAGATAAGGCCACCCTTCTTCTGCCCAGGGCCGCTGCACCCTACTGCTACACCTTCCCAGGTGGAGATTAACAGCCCTGACCTGCTCCTCTCAGCAAAGAAACCCAGCGTAGTTGCCTGCGGGGAAGAGCAACCTCCAAGCCATGGACTCCCTCTGTGGTGCACCCCAGTGGGACTTTGGCCATCTCCTGACACAGGCACAAGTGGAGGGGAGCCAGTAAAGCAAGGTTAAAGCAAGGTACAGCTGCCCAGCTGACAGGTACAGAGGCAGCAGAGTTTCAGGCTTCCCCAGAAAAACCCTGCTTGTAAGCCCTGATGCCACAGTACCTTTTTCTGTTGGTGGTCTATCATGACGTTGTGGGGTTTGACGTCCCTGTGCATGATCCCCATACTGTGACAGTAATCCAGGGCCTGGCAGACACACGCACATAGATTAGACATGTCTGTAACCACAGGCACAGCATTAACAATCTAACAGACAATTCTCAGCCAGGAGCAAGAGTGCTCCGTCCACGAGGAAGTGCTGCCAACCATGGCACAACAAACTGGCATTTTCAGCTCCTATGCTGCACATGATGAAGTGACAAGCTGGCAACAAGACTGTATTGAACTTGTGTCCTACTGCAGTAGTCACAGGTCCTGGAACTGTGTTCCCTGCACAGTCTTTGAAGAACATGATGCAGAGGCATCCCACCTGGTGACAAGCCCCATGCTCCAACCTGGGTAGCGCTGTGCTTCCAAGGTCACACACTCTTCCCCAGAAGGGGATGATTCTTTCATGCATACAGTTTTATGGTCTTCCAGTGCAGCTTTCCACCTGTATCCCAAAACACACTTAAGCTAGAAAGTTACCTCTGCCCTGCTCATTTAAGCCAAACCTGCACTTGCAAAAGGCAGGTGACAGCACATGAGGGAGGGTGATGCTGCTTAAATCTTGAAGGCAGGAGCACACGTAAGCTCTCCAGCTCCACAACCTGGCACCACTCACCACCCCCATGCAGCTGTTCCCTTGAGCAACAGGGTGAGAACATTGTTTTCTCATCTCCAAGGGGAGGGAGATCCATCCATCAACATCTATCAGATGCTCTGATATCTCCAGCAGCACAGAAGGAGGGTACAGCCTGCAGTCATTTAATACCCAAGACATCAGTGCCAGGGAAGAAACACTGTCCTTGGGCCCCTGCCACAACAGGAAGCATAGGAGGCCACAGCTTCCATCACAGCAAGGCCTCAGAGAATATTCCTGCTATGACACATGGCCTTGCAACCAACAGGAGACACAGCAAACGGTGGTCCCAAAATCTCCAGTGCAAGAGATCTATAACAGGCTGGGCAAACTGCTTCCAGGGATGAAGCTGTTCTAGTGTCTTTCTTCTCCCAAGGCTGGATCACCTAAACCTCGTTACCCATCCCACCCTAATCCTTGGCTGCCTTAGGCTCCCTCCAACCTTCAGTAGGAAAGTCCTTCCCTTGCAGACAGGTGCAGCAAGCTTGCAGGTGCAGAGAAGAAAGCCTCCCTCAAGCTCACGGGATCTATTTCAGGAAGTCTCCTGCAGTCACCAAGTCCTGGAGCACAAAGGGCTTTCCCTAGCTTGTTCCACTCATTTCCAGAGGCAAGGGACCTGCAAAGTGCCAGCCCAGAAGTCCTGAGGCCCTGCTAGGACCTGACACAGCCAAGCTGCCGCTCCAGCAGGTCAGCACAGAACAGCCCTCAGATCAGCCAAAACCTGTAAGCTCTCCCTAATGCCCTGCTGCCTCCCGTGTCCTGTGGCCAGAGACCTCAGAGAGGCCGTGCAGCAGATCTCACAGATCTGCCATATGGCTCCTTCAGCATTTCCATGGGGAGGTGCAAGCTAGGCTAGTTAGGAGGCAGTATTTAGGGCACTCCTTGCCCTTTGTGAGAGGGGCAGGGAAACTTTTGGCTGGGAGGTCTCAAAGGAAAACACCAGTGTTATATCAACATGTAACAGCCAGCATAACCAGAAGCTTCATTCCCCATGACCACATCCATGGGGTTCTGTGACCACGGGGCACCAAGCTGGCCAGCTTGTTCTTGACGTATCCTAGATCCCCCACCAGAGACAGAAGGGTCTAAGACCAAGTGGGCAGAAGTCACCTTCTGGGGCTGCATTTGAATACTGCAGTAGATGAAAGCCTGGAGCTGGCAATCCCTCTCTTCTGCTCTCCCTAGCATGCTAGAGTCCCCAGTTCCCCAGGCCTGCAAACACCTCTTGGTGCTTGTACTGGGTCTGGCTGGGAGGGAGTTGATTTTCCTCACAGAAGCCCAATGGTGCGAGACACACACAGACCAAGCACAGCCCTGCCTGGCTACTAACAATCACAAATGTTTTACAGGGAAAGAACAGACCCCAGAGAATCAGAGACTCTTTGGAGATGACCAAAGTTTGGCTATAACACCTCACAGCAACAAGCCAGGTAACCAGATCTCTTCTCAAACCTTCCCAGGTTATGAGACATGGATTCTGCACTGAACATGAGAGAAGTAACCACTTAGTAGCGCTGCCCCATGAGCCCTGTGCTACTGCCTCTCATTCCTGGTTTCCGCCTTCAGACTGCCATATGCAATGCCACTCACCTTCAGCAGCTCATACATATAAAACCGAATATCAAAGTCTGTCAGGATCTGGTACAGTTGCTGAAACAGATTTGGGGAGGGAGGGGAAAAAAAAAGAAACAAAAATAAATACTCCAGATTTGGATTAGTTTTGTTTCCTGCACCCCACCTGCCTCCAATCACTGACCCCATTCCAGATCCCCTGTGAATACTGTCACTCCCAAGGCCTGTCCTGGTCTCAGACCTGCCAGGGCTACGTGCTAGGAAATCCAGAAAGGATGCAAGAGCTCCCATAAATTGCTACTGGGATCATTCAGACCTGTCATTACTTCTTTCCAGCAGGTGACAGGCAGGCTGTCTGTCCAAGGAGAAGACAGCAAGCCCTTCCAGAGCATGCTGGAGTTGGCACAGATGATCTTGACTCTCCGTTCACATGCAAAGTCATCATGGTGACTTGACAACATGGATAACAGCATTTGGATCAGGCAGGCTGGGAACACATGGGGCAAGGCTTCCAAGAGCTCAAGCAGGGGCAGGGAGAGGAAAACGACCTAAAGGAGCATGGGGTGGGGAAGCACAAAGGGTAGAGACAGCCTTAGAGCCGCAGAGGCTTGCCTCTATCCCAGGATAAAGGCTAATGCAACTCAACAGCACAGAAATGCTTGTGGGACCAAAGAGAGCACAGATCAGAGTCTCAGGGAAGTGCTTGTTGCCAGCACACATTTGCCACCCTCCTCTCCTCTGTGTCCTTCTGCAGCTACTCATGAGGAAGTGACAAAGGTCCAAGATGCACTTTAACCGGCACTGTGCCACCAGCACCGTCACTGCAGAACTCATCACCCTGCTGCTCCCATGCCAGGTCACAACCGGCCCCAAATTTGCCTCCTGTTCTGTATCTGTCATTGGCAGTGGTGCCAGCCCAACCCTGTTGGGCTGTGCTCTTCTCCAGGGAAAGCAAGGAGAGATGCCAGGGCAGGGCAAGGAAGGACATTCACAGGGCAGCATTAGGACCAGACCCCTCTGCCCTTTCTAACAAACAAGGATCATCTCACAGCTCAGTCAAATCACTGATTGCATCAGCACTGGAGCCAACTGCCGATCACAGGCACCACTTGGCAGCTTCAGGAAAAATCCCAGAGCATGGGATTGAAATTTACATTCCAAGAAAGCAGCTCTGGCCCTGGATCCCCTCCAGGCCCATGCCAAGATCCTCAGGATCCTGCCTTACTTAGGGGCAGCTCCAAACAGCCCCACCACCAATACTGCTCTGGGAAATCATTTGACACCATAAAAGCGTCACTTACACATGCAGAGCTTTAACAGCCTCCAGGACACAAGCTGCATTGTATCTTCATGAGCTGGGATGATCCTAACACTTCGGAGCAACCCACTGAAGCAGACAAGTGAGCAGGGAGCAAAAAAAGACATGGCCACAAGCTACAGCAGGGATAGATTTCCTGACTTGGTTGCGCATGGCTCTGATGCATGACACAGGGCCAGCAGGGGACAGCTGAGCCCTTCCAGGAGTTTGTTTAAATGGCTTGCTTAGGTAACAAACACTATGGGGGGACAAAGGTGCTTAAAACTGTCTTTCTGGGAATCACCACCCTGTTCAACTTTGCCTGGCAACATCAGTGCACCTGGGGAAAGAGGAGGGCAGGAAAGGCAGTGGCAGAACAAGGCTAGACCCCATTTTCCCCATTCCCTGGCTCCTCTGCCTGTAAGCAGGGAGGAGATGGAAGGGAGGTCACCGATGCCTTTCTTCTCAGGCCATGATGCTGTCACTTCTCCAACTCATAGCCTTCAGCAGAGGTAGCCATTGGGCAACCAGTTTTCAACAGACTTCCCTAGAAGAGCTGCCTGTAAAACCCAGCACCTCTAACCCTCTTGCCATGCCAAGACCATCAGTGTGGCTAGCAGCACCCAGGCTCTGCTTGCTGCAGGGAACAGTCCCTGCAGGAGAGTGCTCAGTCCCACTGCAGGCAACCAGTGAATGCAGAAGGCTTTGAAGGACAGAGCCAAGGTTTCCACTGCAAATGGGTCCCGCACAGCGGCTGTTCCAAGAAGGCTTTGACAGCAGGCTCCAAATCCCCTTCACCCAGCCTAGCAGGGGAGAGCACACACCTCCTTTGCAGACTTGTCCCGTGCTCTGCTCTTACAGCTGGCTCTCTGGAGTAAAACTATCAGAAACATCGAAACATCACTGTGGGGATCACCCAAACCCAGCTCAAACATCAGCCCAGCTAGTTGCCAGCACTCAGGATTGCACAAGGCCTCAGAGACCTGGGCTAGTCTTCTTTCTCCAAACAAGAGCACAAGGAAAGGCCAAACTCACCCACTGGCAGCCTCCACCCCTCTCCAGCTTTCGGTGATATTTTGGCACACATCACGTAACCCATCATAAACTAATCACATTAGTGCCCAAGGAAGCAGACATGCTTCCCCTCTCCACGGGGCTGACAGGGGTTAAACACTTGTTCTTCTCCCTTGAGTGAGCAACAGAGCTGGCTACGTGCAGGAAGCAGCATCTGCAAAGCAACAGGGTGGCTGTGAGGAGCTGTTGGAGGGGAGAGGCACTGCTTAAGGGTGCTGGGCAGGCAGCAGCAAAAGGGAACAGCTCCCAAAGCATCCTGGCCTTGGCAGCCACGCAAGGGAGGAGACTCGTACTTCTGCATTGCCTATGAAAGGCAACAACTATTTTTTAAACTAACCTTGGATGTACAAGGATGAAACACGAGTACACACTTCCCTCACAGCAACTTGGCCTGAAAATTCACCAAGGTGCATGCAAAGTGAAGATTTGACTCAAAAGTCCTCTGTTCCCACAACTCCAACAGACTGAACATCCTGAAGCAACCTTTCATCACTCACTTTTCTTGCCCATCTCCTCCGCTTCACCTGCAAACCTACTAGTGTGTTTTAAGAACAAAATAGCAAACCCAACCCAGCAGTACTCCTGAAGACCTGGCTCTGCCTCCTTCTTTCCCAAGGGATTTGCCTCTTTGGGGCAATGAAAGGCACCATACCAGGTACGCTCACAGACTACACAAAATATGTAACAGCTGATCGTGGTTGAAGAACAGGCATCTCATTTCTAGTTTGAAACCAATTAGCGGAAGATATTTCATTTCACTGACGGTTACTCAATTGACTGCATGGCTTTGCATCACAGCTATCATTTAAGACAGATGACTGTGGGTAGCTTGAGCGCTCACAGATGACAAGTAGTACAGCAGATCTGAAGAGAAACACTAGCCCTGTACACAAGCTGCTATCCTCACACAGCAGAATACACATTTAGTCTAGTTGCAACTCATCACCCCTGCAAGTACAGAGCCGTCACTTTCATAAGGGGCCCACATGGGTAATTTAAGAAAATGTAATCAGCTCTAGGGAGGTATCACCTAAGTCTCCTGTTTATACCATCATTTAAAAATAGCCAAACCATGTGGAATACAAGCTTGTGCTTCTGATCCAGAACTGTCCACAGCTGTGGCTTAGACCCCACAGAACTGCTACTTCTGCCTGTGAACAGAGAGCTGAGGAAACCAACCCAGCGCCATTGTCATGAATGCACAGACCTGAATAGAGTCCTACCATTTGAATGGGCAAAGGAATGAAAGTATTATCATGAAGCAAAAAAAATAATAATGTTGAAGGAAAAACACTGCCAGAAAGGAGACAACTGAGGAGACATCCAAGCTTGTGAGCAACTATTGCCAACAGGACAGAGAAAAACACAATCCTGTAAAGTGGTCAGTGAGCACCTGCTGTACACATGCTGCTCTGGGAACCCCCTCACACACCCTGAAGGTGATTTGCCAGTAAGATGCATGGTACTCATCAGTGCTGCTGAATCCAGAAGGCAATGCAGAGATGGGCAAATCAGCAGTGGCCACCTCAAAACAAAGAGAAGAGGTCCCTGTCACCAGGCTTAGCTTGCATGGCACTTAACTCCAGCAGAGTTTGGCTGCCTGGGGAGATCAGGACTGTGGAGGAGAGGAGACGATGACTGGGTGCTCTCCAGCTGCTTCAAGGGCAAGAAAAGACCTCCAACACAAGTGGTATCGTCTACTCTGCAGAAGCTCTGTAATCTGCCAGCTAGCTGCAGCCCCAAGAACCTACCCAAATAGGCAGCAGAGTTCGTGGGAGTGTATCTTGAATAACCCACATGCCCCATACGTAGTTAGTGAAATTCAGGTTACAAATAAGCTCTGAACATGAACAGCCATACTGCATGCCCTGGGGGACACACTTGCATTCCCAAGACAAGTTATTCCTGCCTTGTACTAATCAGCATCAAAACATCATTACTTTCTGTCTTGGACTTGTACTTCCTCAAGGAGCCAAGCTTTCTCCTAGAAGCCTAGAATTGATCTGCTGTAAACTCATATAGTTGTTTCTAATGCAACAGCCAGAGCTGAACACTTACTTCTACTGTGACCATACCACTGTTGCCTTACTGGCTGCAACAGTGCTTGCGACAGCTCTCAGCATGGCTGGGACAGCTGACCTTCCACATACTCCAAGCCCTGCATTTTCCAGTTAAAATTCCCTGTTGGCCACCAGACTCAAGTTACTACTTAACACTCCACTTCGTGAACATATGTCAGTTACTGGGTGGTACCTTTGATAATTTTTTCCTCTAATGACACGACAGAGTGGTGTAATCACATTTTGACTAGGACACACACAAAGCGATCCTCAGCAAGCTGTGCCACTGTCCTAGCAACCTATTTTATCTCAAGCCATACATTAAAAGGAAAAATTAAAAAAAAAAGAAAAAAAAAGAAAAAAAATCTCTACGTAGAAAGTCAAAAACTTCCAGGATCAGCCTTATGAAGAGTCCCTGGGTCAGCAGGAGAAGCATTGGCACATTCCCAACGTACATGTGGCACTGGAACAGCCCAGCTGATGTCAATGAAGCCCAGACAAACCAAGCCTGCTTTAATTAGCCCTGAAAGGTCAACACATAGCACTCCTCTCATGGCTGTTTACTTGATGGAGGCAACACTCATCTCCCCACCCAGAGCTGTCAGAGCAGACGCTGCTGCAAGTTACTATTATTCTAGACTCTCCAGTAAGTCTCTACATGAGATTACATAGCACTAAGACTACCACTGCTAGCATGACTGCAGCTCTGGCTATGCACAGGGTACCACCCAGCAGGATTCAGCTTGCTGGACCAACCCCAGAGGGACAGAAACATGTGCTGCCTTGCAGCATGCAGGGTTGCAGGTGAGGCAGTCCATGGGCCAGCTGACAAGCTGCCTCCTTTCCACCACCACCACCAACCTGGGGTCCTTCTCTGGATGTTTGGTGTATCTGCTGAAGCTGCATCCTACAAGGTGTGTACCTGCATAACACTCGGGCACAGACAGGAAGAAAAAAAGCACTGTCACATAACATGGAATAAAAGAGATCTCTGAACAGCGCAGGAGGGGATGACTGCTGGCTTTCTAATGGCAACTGCTCAATTAATTCTCCACCACTGACTTAATGACTTAGGGTAAAGATTCACATGGGGGAAGCAAAGATACCATTAAAATAGGTGTGGTTGCTAATTATATATCCCTTTTGTGTATCAGCTTGCTGCTGCCAGCCAGAAGCATTTCAGTAGCACAGGCAGTCATAAGCTGCACTCAGACAGAAGAACCTCTGTTTCGGGAAGGAGTAATACCACTTGGAGCTCCCCAGAAATCAGAAGAGCCAGGGAATATGCTGCAGCCTAAGGCAAGCAGAAAAGCTCTTAAGATCTATTCCAGACTGCTCAGTCCCCTGCTACTAGGCCCACCAGCAGCGGGAGATGTGCTCTCCAGCCTCTGCCACCCCACAGTCCTCAGGTCTGAAGGATTCCAGCACAAATCGGTGCCACATGCTCCATCGACTGCACTGCTGTAAACAGAGCATCGCAGCACAGGGATTAACTTGGGCTGAATATATAGCACAGCAGTAATTACTAAACTGAGAGGGGAGTAAGAATATCTAACCTGTTGGAACTTATTCCTCAAAGTTGGGAGGAGATCCAGCACACAAGCTTTTTAATCTTTCTCATCTAGAGCCTATTTACAGGTTTCTGATTTACATGGGGAAAGGAAGGTGAAGCTGACATAGGTGAAAACTCCAAACTCCCCCCACAGTTCTCTAGGAATATCTGACAACCCAAGATCACAGTACCCTTAACTGAAATGGGAAGCCTCCCCCGCTCCACACTCAGGCAGACTCACCTTAAAATCTGTGTTATTGATGTACTCAAACACCAGAGCAGGGGTCTTTGACTGCAAGAGAGAGAGAGTCATGGTTTAAAACACCCTCTTGATCTTTCTTTGCTCCAAGAGACCTGAGAAAGCTTATGCTTCCTGCTTAACCCTCACTGCAGAGAGTGGGTGGGAGCAGAAGAGCAAGAGAAACGCAGCACTGCTCCCACAGCAGGCAGAGAGGCAAGCTCCGCTTATACCCCGTGCAGCAAGCACCAACAGGGCATTTTGGCCAGTGCTGCTCCTCCCCATGCCACAGAGCAGAGACAACACTGAGTAAGGCAAAGGGTGTCACCAGGTGCTAAGGCCTTGCATCCCATTGCAGGAGGAAGGTCAGCCAGGACTGCCAACCCTACAGCAGTGTCATTTCCCCTCTGTGGCTGCCAGCAGGCTGGGAGTCACAGACCTCAGCCAGCTGCTAGTCAGAGAAAACTTCCCAGGAATGGGGTGATTGTGGCAATGCAGATAAAGGATATGACCTCTGGTCACTGGGCAGGACAGCAACCAAAAGGATGAAAGTGCTTAATATCCAGTTGCCCTGGCAGGTACTTATGTTCCAGATGCCAGACAGAAGATGGAAGGTTTTCTTTCTTAAAGAAAACTTGTAGGGCTACAAAACTCCCCCATCAGCCATGGGAAACTCACAGAAGACACAGAAGGGGTATAAGAGAGGCTGGGGAACATGGAGAGGAACACGAGCTCATCCAAACCAACCCACCTCAGGAGACCCTAATGAACTGGACACCACTCACCCCTGGCTGACATGAAGGCACGGGCACAGGCAGCACCTAACCTGAGCTGAGAGCAGAAGTCATGCGGCAGTGCCTGCTCCGTGCCTGCAGCCGGCAGGGTGGCAAGCGCACCACACACACCACAACACACAGGCACCTACCACCGGATCCTTGACAGTGTCAATCAGATTAATGATGTTGGTGCCACCACGTAGATTCTCCAGAATCTTAACCTCGCGTTTTATCTTCTTTTTCTTCACTGGCTTAAATAGACAAAAGAAATCAGAAGTGAGAGTCCTTTCAGAAATTAACACTGATTTCTGCCACTGATTTTGTCTGGTTCACATCTCCACCTTTCTTCTCTCTGCTCCCACCCTCACAAGGGAACATTTTTAAGCTTCAAAGAGGAGACAGACACCTTGCAGGACTTAGGATTTCCCCTCCCATCAGTGAAAGCTTTCCACTCATCAGGGCAAAAATCAACCCACTCCAGACAAACTTCATTGTGACTCCAGTAACTGGTTAAAAGCACCTTGGACTGTTATGTGGACATCTCAGCACACTCCTATGTTACACATTTAGAGCCACAGGACAATCATGGTGGACATCATATGTCAGCTTTTGTTTACCAGCACAAACCAGTTCTTAATCCCAACCCATTTCCCAATGAGTACTTTAATCCAATGAAACAATGACCTGAGAGTCTCCAACACCAAGATTTCTAGTAAGCTCAGACACCGCTACGCCTAACTATCTGCAGGTGTCTTTCACAACCACCCCAGGAGCATAGACCCAACTGCACAGCATGCTATTGCATCCATATACCATGATTATTTTTAAAGCCTAGAGACATTTTAACCAGTTTTTGACTCCTCCTCCAATCTGGCAGTCCCAGGAACTCCCTTTGCAAAGTAAGCTTTTCTCTGGACATCACCCTGCAGAGAGTGACAAAGAACAGCTGCTCCCAAGACAGGGGCTTGGAGGCTGGGGTAGCTTTTACACTCTGCTGATCCAGCGGTTCACTTCAATGCAAATTAAAAATTGTTTCTGTAACTCATCCACTCCCAGGACAACTCTAGCTCTGTGCCTGCTCGAAAGGAAAGGCAGCTTAGAGCAGCCAAGAGGTGAGACTTTTTTAACGGGCCTTGGCATCACCAGTCACTGAGTATAGCAGGCCTTCACTGAAGAGCTGGAACATGCACTCCTGCACCACTGGTACCATTGCAAAGAGATGCAGAGACATCTTGCAGGTACTGGTAAAGCCCCTGCCCTATCTGTGAGATTTGCTGATGAAACCACTCCTCTCCAGACATCTAGCTTTCTACAACATTTGGCACAGAGTCTGGTGTGTGAGGAGGGGAGTAACAGGGAATGCCAAAGGGGTACGAGGCACCTCACCAAAACAACACATGTTGTCAGGTGCCTACGTGAAGGACAAGGAGCCACAAGAGCTCAACGGCTTGTGCTTGCTGCCTTGCCTCTGCCGCAGCCTCCCAATGATGGCTTCAGAGTGCCCATGGGGCAACTCACACTCCCATTACAGGCGAATCCACAGCAATCCCTGGTTTCAGACCCCTCACGGGAATGTACGAGCAGACAGGAGAAGAAACAGAAGCTTTTTATATAGTGGGAAATATAGCATTTATGTAAGTGATAAAATATGCTGTCTTTCTAGGCTCTTCAGGTGGCTGAAACCTTCAGATTTGAATCCTGCCCTTCTCCTCTTCCAGGTTAAAAGGCAGGAGCTAGACTTTCAAGCCAAAAGATGAGAATCTCAGCCTGAAGCAAAGTGCCAAAAATAACACTGATGCCGGCACAGGGAGCGTCAGCACCTCATAAAGCCACTGTGGAAAACAGCAGCAAGGCCACCGCAGCCATCAGCCAGAGCTGGAGCCACACGGGGCAGGGTTTACTGGGGAGGGGTGACCAACAGTCCCAGGGCAGTACCCAGACATGGCTGGAGCCAGTGGGAGGTTGGACAGACAGGGAGAAGCAGCCAGAGCTGGGGGACCAGCAGGAGTGAGGGCTACATTTCTGAACCCGTGAGGAAGATGCTTCATTAGGGACTGATTTCATTTATGTCAGCATGGGGACAGGCACCACCCCTGTGTTGCCCACATGCACTGATCTTACCAGAAGGCCACAATAGAATTAGAGGATGTAATTCAGTTACTCTGCTTGTCCAGTGAGGCAGATGCACACACAAGCTGTTTTCCAAGGAACTTCAGAGGGAGCTGAGCCACTGCTGTCCTGAAGGTACTCGCTGAATGGCCTGGCTACCAACAGACATGCATCACAGCCTCTCTGCTGCGACATGTGCACCTGATCGGGAGCTGAAACAGTGCCTGAACACAGCCAAGAGTACCCAAAGCCCACTTTGAAATACTTTTTCCTTTGTACTGTAGTTATTTCAAAGGCCCTTGGCATCAGCTAGGTAGGGGAGGACATCCCTCCGAGAATTCCATTTCTCCTTCCATAGCAACCACCACTCCCACTGGGGCAGAAGATGTTGTCTTCCAGTCCCTTCCACATGTTTCCACCTTTTTCAGAATGGAAAAATGATGCTCTGCATGATCTCCACCAAAAATCTACCCCTACCCACAACATGCTTATTAAAAGATGTGAGCAGTCAGAATCAGTCAGTGACTTTTAGGAAAAAGGAGAGAAGTTGGTCTTTTTTAATGAAATGCCTGTAGATGATCGCCAACAGCAGGATCTCTGACATCACTGAGGGAAGACACTCCAGCGAACAGTGTCTCAGCAAGAAGGAGAGTTAAAAGCCGCTCGCTGTTTGCACGTTTTCCTGCTAAGTTGCAGCAGCGCAGAGCTCGGGCCAGGCTGTCTGCACATGGCTACACTACCTCCACATCAGCTGTGAGCTGCGGCAAGGGCCTTGCCAGCCTCTGGGCAGGGTGGAGGTATTGGAAGCCCCGCTCATTGCAGGATGGTAAGCACTGCATCATCAGAGTACTCTCCCCGCCTGCAGCCAGTGGTCAGGACAGGGTTTTCCACCACTAGGTAAATAGGGATGAGGCAGGGAGAAATGCCACAGGCTGAAGTAATGTCATCTTAGAGGAAAAGCTATTGCCTGGAAGTTTCCTCAGAGAGCAATGCAGGGGAACAGAGGATTTCCCCATTTCAGATTTGCGAGAGAAAACAGTGGCAACTGCTGGCTTTCACCTTACCAGCCTGCCCAGCTGCACGCCACCTCCTACCCACACGATGACCCATGCCATTGCTCCAGCCACAACTGTGAACACTGTCTACTACCCAAGAGCACATCACTGGGGCTCAGTTTTTTGCCTAGTAGCCGATTCCAAGCCCAGGCTCTTGCATCCAGCAAGTCAAACAACTTGGTGCAAATCACTCCAGCACATGGCCAGTGCTACACTGGAGCTAAATGGACACAACCACAGGAATGGACACAACCACAAGATGACATTACTTCAGCCTGTGGCATTTCTCCCTGCCTCATCCCTATTTACCTAGTGGTGGAAAACCCTGTCCTGACCACTGGCTGCAGGCGGGGAGAGTACTCTGATGATGCAGTGCTTACCATCCTGACTTCCCCCCTGTCCCCAGACCCCATTACTGCTGAAACCACAGGCAATCAGCAGCACATCCTCCAAGTACCAGGATTAAGTCTGGGTTGCTACAACCATCTCTCAGAGTCACCTGATCTGTCTCTCCAAGGATGTTGACTCCAAATGCACATGGATTAAATGTACACTAACTGAACCTATTATGGCCTCCAACCATCTGCCTCTCCCAGCAGGGGTAGCTTCTAAAACACCAGCCCTTGCAGCCAGAGTATTTTAACAGTACTCCTTTAAGGCTATTAAACCAGGCTATGAACAGCAGCATTTCAGGTTGCGTTTCTTACTGCTCAGTCCCCCTGCCCTGGAAGAGTGATTTCCAGCAGAGGAATGGAGCAGGCACCTAGACAAAATGAACTGCTCCCGAGTTTGATCTGGCTGTGTTTGCAAGGCAACATTGTACACAGGTGCAGACTCCAACTCCATCTGTTCCCATGGCAGAGGCATTTCAAAGCTTTCCTCCATGCTGGGTGTCTCCAGTGACCAGTATGAGTCAAACCCTCACTGCAGCCTTTCCCTCCAAGACAGGCTCCGACAGAGCCCCCTGCTCTATGCAAACACCTATTTCCATGAAATATGTAAAAACCTGACAGCTTGGAGACTTCTGTTGCATCTGGTTGAAATTGGCCAACCAGTGCAAAAACTANAGACATGTCTCAGTTTAACAGTGTCTACACTGGGAGGGGTTTAATTACTTCAACTGCAGCAGTACCCTTACAACAACATGACTGTCTAGCACAAGCCAGTTTTCCAGTTTCCCAGGAAACTGCTTCCTTCCTCAGGCAAACTGGAAGTGAGGTGGCTGTAGACGGTGGAGACAAAACATGTAGCTCATGGCTGTCCTCTACGCAGAGTGCCCAGAGCAGAGGGACAATGTGACCTCCAGCCACAGGAGGATGGTCTCTGCTGGACCCAGCAGCTCTCACTCGACTGTCCCAGCTGGCCACCCTTTGCTGCAAGTTTCCCACCCTACCACCCAAAAGGATCCCATGGGGGTGCTTCAATCCACTTGAAAGGCAGGCACAAGAGACAGCGACAGCGGCCAATGATATTCCAACTGCCTTTGCCCAAAGATTGGGGAGCATCATGCGACACCATCCCTCTGCAGAGGTGAGAAATGGCATGGGGTAAGTAGTTGCTTTGCATTCAGGTAGATACAGAAGAAAACACCGCTCTGTGACCAACAGATCTGATCCTGGGTCATTTTCCATGAGATCATGTAAGGAGGGAAGGAGTCCAGCTGCAGCAAACAGCAGCTGGGAGAATTAACATTGTTTGGTAAAATAAACCTTTAAATAAGGCTGCAACCATCACTTCCTGTCTTGAACGAATAAACGGCTGCCTCGTTAATCACCTTTTTTGCTTGGTTTCTAAAGCAAAGGGAGTATACTCTTCTGTCAGATGCTTCAGTTCTAGCCTTCCCCAACAACCTAGGGACATATTGCTTCAATTCAAGCAAAGAAAAAAATTAAATTTGTTGTCCCAAGTTCTCTCTGCATTTCCACACTGAGAAATAAAACTAGTGACCAGGAAGGCATGTGAAATGCAAGTTAAATATAAAGCATAAAAATAATTCTACATTAGTCAAAAACAGGCAGCCAGGCAGCAGACACACACTGCCAGCTGAGGAGCACACATGCCACTCTGAAGGAGTCACATAAGTTACTGGGTTTTGCCCAGCAGGTGCTCTAAAAAGAACTGGGGTTAGTGCAGTAGGGGGGAAGGTTTAGCAGTTAAAAGATACAAATTCACAAGAAACTAAAGTCATCTATTCCACCACCCTGTAAAGAAAAAGATCTATTCTTTGCTCACCGAACCTGAATAGCCCGGAAACACCACAATGCTTCCAGTGAACGAGCAGGGAAATCTCAACACACAATGTCCAGGACCAGCAAAAGGCTTGACCAGCATCCTTAGGATAGGCTATAGACATTTAAAAGCTGGCACTAGAAGCTCATTCATCTCTAGCAAGTATTATCGAAAGGATTCACAATAATCAGCCTATAAAGCCTGACGCCAATTGCTCAATAGGAAAATTGGCTTCAGAGCAGCAGTGCTTATTTTGCCAGACATCAGCTGGGAAACCAAATAATCATATTTAGAATAGCTACAAAATCACTTGTGTTAATATTTGGTCGGTTGTTTGCATCTTACAACTTCCATTATGGGAACTCACACATTCCTGAGCTGCTCTTGAATTTTAGAAAAGAGGGGGGAAAAAACCTACTCTGAAACTACTAAAGCACTTTTGCTTTTTTATTTTAGTTTGGTAGAATATACCAGCACGTGTTTTGAGGGCAGTGCTATTCTTTCCTGCAGAATGCCTTTCGTCCCCCCATAGCACATCCCAAAACAGCCCTCCTGGAGCTTCAGGGCTGCTCACGATGCATCAAGACTTCTGCAGTCAACTAAAAGGAAGATGCACAAAGACCAAACCCCGATCCCCACCACCACTATTACAAGGGATGAGAATAACTCATTCAGGCTCTGCCCTAGGCTGCTGCAAACAGGCACAGTGCCGTAACTCATCCTCCTCCTTGCAGGAGCCGCAGCTTTGCAGCTCACCAATTCCTTGGTGCTAGAACACCACCGTGAGAACTACCAGCTGCATCTCCAGGCCTCTGCAAGGCGCCTGGTATTGACTCAGTTGGTCTTGGCTCCAAACAAGGCTGGACTCCAGCAGCCAACTGTGCCAAGCTCAGTGTGGGCAACTGGTGTTTAAAAGAGAAGAGCTGTGTACCTGGCTGTCTTGCAGAAGGGCTCATTTCAAGACTGCCAGAGGAGGAAGTGGGCCAGGGAGAGCTGATTCAGTGCATGCAAACGCAGGAGGAGCAAGAGACACAGACAGCTACCAGGAGCAGGCATTGAACAGCTTTAGTGGAAGGTCACTGATGCAGTCAAAAGCTCCAGCCTGAGGGACCAACATCATCCAATCGTTATTTCCCTGTGCAATCCCTTCTGCACACCAGCATGGGAATCATTTCAACCCCCATCTAGAACATGATGATTTATGTGGGCTCTAAAGCTTTGAGACAGAAAAAAAATAACTAAAGCCACAGAGCTACCTCCCCCAAATAGTTCTCTAGCTACTAGAGCAATAATTTGAGTTCAGCACTGGAAGGACCTTGCAGCAGTGCCTGGTATGAGCAGCAGCTCTGGAGAGTTCACACAGCCCAAAAGGGGGAATAGAGGAAAAACAAACCCAAACAAACAAGAATGCGCTTGTGAAACCAGGTACATGGTTGAAAGTTCCAGTTCGTGGACTCAGCACAGAGGGACAAAAGCCACCAAAGGAGAAAGGGGCACTTTCATCACTGCTGCAGAACCTCCATTTCACTGGTTGCTCTCCTTGTAACTGCATTCTTCCCCTAACCTCCACCCGTGTGTTGTGCCTGTGCAGATAGTAACCATACAAGGAGACAACAGAGTCTCTTTATGTGGTGGGTTTAATGCTTTGCAGGCAAGTAGAGTGTACATGGACACATACGTGCATCAGGAAAGAAAGGACTCCTGCACAGAGCTGACAATATGGATGCTGTAATCTCCGCCTCGAGTGGACACTCGGATGGCAGTGATCAGTAAAAGGGAATGAATGGGCTGTGAAGGATGCTGCAGCACATCTGAAGCTCACCAACACCATAACTGTAGGTAACTTTAACAGCAGCATTCTCACCACAAAGAATCTCCCACAAAAGTTACAAGCAATGCGGAAAGTTTATCTTTGGCATTTAGAGAGGCAACTTGCAATGCTGTTCACATCCCCAAGCAACACTGTTACCACAGAATGGGGGATTCACTTTAAGGTGCCTGAGGAGACTGGCAGACACTGTGGACCTGCATTAGCAGAAAAGCAAAATGAGAAGTTCACCAAAGAGACAGCACAAAGGTTGCAAACTGACCTCAGAGGTGAGTCCACCAGAAAATATAAGTCAATGTGGTTAGATAGGAAAGAGCAGAGCTGTGCTTTAGATACCTGCATTGGATGTAGACGATACATGACTCACTGGAAACAAAGATGTCTTAAAGTTCCTTTGTACATGCCGAGGAATGTCAGGCCTCATCCTGGGAGTCAAACTTAGCATCAAATTTAAGCAAGACACAAAAGAACGTACAGGACCTGTTCACACTTTCCCTTTTCCTGGCTTGGCCCTCCCCTAAGCATGCAGGAAGCATGCCCAGAGCTGTACCAAGGCCAGCCAGCTGAAAAAGACCAGAAGAGCCTCACCAGCTAGGGACTGCAGGAGCACAGCTGCTGGCTAACTCCATGCCCTACTACTGGTGATGGGTAGGAAGGTTAGTACAGTGCAGAGTCCTCCACTACCTACCAAGATGACTTCAGCCCCACAGCTTTTTTGCTGAATCTTTGCTCCCTGAACAGGTTGAAAAGGTGGGGATTTGCCCTCTGTCTCACTTTTCAAGATAAAAGCTTTTGGAGGACACTTGGCCGGGGGGCATCTGTGTTGCAAACCAGGGCTCCTGCCTTGCTGCTCTGCACACACTGTCCTACATGGTGCATCCTGCTGTCTTGCTGCAGTGGAGCGAGAAGCAACCTGCTTGCTTTGTTTGCCTTTTTTTAAAAGAGTTGAAGAATTTTCCTGGGAAAAGTGACATTATGAGCATCATATTTGCAAAGAAAGGCACTCAATCCAGGAAATGGTAACGTAATAGTCATCTGCATGATCTTAATTCTGCTCCTTTGCTGACACATGTTATGACCACAACTAGTGGCATGAGCAGGATTTTCCTGCAGGATTATGCCTGGTCCTGTGCTTGGGGTAACAGAACAGAAAGGCAATGCTGCAAACTGGCTAGGGAAATGGGGCATTTTGCTTCATGCAAGCCCAAAAGGCCTGGGGCACTGTGATACCCATCAGAGCCATTAGCTCCCTGGCCTTGTCCAATGCTAAAGTCTTCACAGGGCACTTAAACAAACAAGGTAAGTGGCTGCCAGAAGGAGGAAGAGCAGTTATCTCCTTCATGCGCACTAGACTAGGACCTATGCTCTAGTGTCAGCTTTGTTGAGGCTAAGGGACTTGCCCAAAGTCAGACAGGAAATCTCTGTGGCTCAGTTCTGCATCACAGAAAGGGTGATAAAATTTCCTGACCTCTCTGGAGGAAGGTACAAGATGTTCAGGTAGTACAACACCAAAGAAGGGGAGGAAAAAAAAAGGCAGGGGAAGTACTTGCTGCATGCTACCTTGAGCTCAGTAAGGATAAGCTGCTTCAAAGAGCAAGGCTGGGAAGAGACACCAGTTACCTCCCATGAGGCACAGATATTAAAACAGTGACTCTTGCTAAAAAAATCACTCTAACACATAACAAATTGTCCTCTCAAAAAACCTTAAAGAGAAAGGAGCAACTGTGCTAAACAGCCACATCCATCACCCAGCAACAATCTTCCTCTTTGTCTCACCCCTACAGCCACACAAAAGACCTGAAGACTTTTGGTTGCATTTCCCACCTCACAGGATCCAGCCTGAATTAGGAGGAACAGCCTCTTTGCTAAGCCTCTGCTGTAGATGCATGTAATTACATTTGCAATTAAGTTTGAGTCTAGCTACAGGAAACCAGAGGCACTTTCCACAGATCAGAGTGATTTTATTGTCACATTTCACAGGTTTTCATAACATACACAACACGGTGCTCTGAAATTCACTTTTCACTGACCCACTTTCCGCTGAGAAGAAAGTTCATCTTTATTTATCTGGACTTTCTGCTTTTCTTTGCTTACTTGCAGGAATGCCATCTGCATGTTAATGCAAGTGAGGGGAGCCAGGGGAACTTGGTGGCAACACCATCCGCTTCAAATCTGGGACAATCCAGTCCCCTGCTCACAGGGCATTAAGACAACACATTCAGGCCCCAAGGAGGGGCACCCAGCCGCCCTCAGATGACTCTTGCCAGCTGACTCAGAGTCCAATGCTGACAGGCTCCCTGTAGACATGGCAGAGTTCGGCTGCCACAGGGAGAGGAACATCGCTCCAGGGGAGGCTCTTTAGGCTGGGAAGAGGCAAGGAGGAAGATTTCTGACGACTTTCCCTGCAGCCTCTTCTCAGCCTCATGGTGCTATGTGGGACAAGACTTGGGGCCTCAACAAACCACAGCAGTCCTGAAGAAGCCATCAGGGGCTCCAGAGTAGCATGCGGAGGTGCTGTTTCACCAGCCTAGCCATAAGCCATCTTGCCATTAAAACCCAGCTCTGCACTTTGGCTACTCTCTCATAACAAAAACTCCCTCCTGTCCCTATTTAAAAAGGCCAAAACCACACAAAGCATACAAACAAGGGGGAGGCCCAAACAGCATGCCAGAGGAACTCAGCTCAGTGAAGGCACGTGAGGCTCACCACTCTGCCCTGACGTCAGGCTTAGCCACAGGGGCTCTCCTGGCCACCACTTTGATCGCAGCCAAAGCAGGGGTGTGCTCACCTCCTTCCAGAGGCAGACAGGAGATCACACCTTGCCTAGGAGTGGCGGCCAGACAAACAGTGACAAGTTCTCTGGGAAGCCATGGAAGATCCCAAGGAAGCAAGCGGGAATGTCAGCAAAGACACAATGAGACAGCTAGACACACCTTCTGAGTGGATCTAGGAGATGCCTTAAGGCTACAGCCCTGCAGAGAGATAGCTAGGTAGCTGCTCGTCTTAGCAGCTGCAAGGGCAGATTAATCTCAGACCCCCTTGCACACCGTGGATCAACATGTGCCCAAATTCTTAGAAGACCCATGGTCAGACACTGGCTCCCACATGCTCTTGGGGAACGAGCAATAAGTGTTGCTGATCCAACAAATGACAGCCACAAGCATCAGCCAAGCCAAAACCAAAAGCACCCCAACTCTAAACTTTCATTTCTGTTTTTTTAACACCGCTGTCTACCCCCAGATCGTCAACACAGATTGCCACTAGGAGAGTTACCACAGCTCGCTGCAAGCATGCTGCTTCTGCACCAAACACGGTAAGGCGTGCCCTGCAGCGACCAACCCGCATTGCATTCACCAATCCCAAACTACAACCAGCTGCTACTACACGAAGGTCCCCAAGGCCTGACCCCACTAGGGCCAATGCACCAGAATACATGTCACCGACAATGCCAAACTTCAGATGGCCTCTTTCAGTCTCCTTGAATTTCCATGGTGTTTTTGGCCTGCCTGTAACGAAGTTCTTTTCCACGTAAGACCCTCTAAAGGACTGAATACAAAATTTTGCCTGCTTTTTTTTACTGCTGAGCATCCCACAGCCTGGCTCTGAAAAGGCCACGTGCCAGCTGTCTAGAGGTTAACAGAAGGATTCCCTGCTCTGGGCTCCACACTCCTGTTGACATAGCAGTCCCTGGGCTGTTTTAGGCAGGCTTTGCCAGATACGATTTACCAAAGGCAGGCAGCACATGGAACACCGTTCAAACGTCAGCAGCCCTCCTCCTCCAGGGGAGCTCTCAGCCCAGAGCTACACTGGACAGGAGACATCAAAACACCGCTACAGCATGTGGGACACCAAATCCATTTCCAAACCCACCGTTGCAGTGCCCTTAACAAGAAAACACGGGTTTTGGGGTGAAGGAGGAAATGCAACAGTCCTTTGGCCCTGCCAACACTGCTCCTCTCCCCCTCGCTTCCAGCCGCCGCAAGCCCCGACACCATCAACGGGACACTCACCTTGAGGATCTTCACAACGACCCTCTCGTTGTTGGTGATGTTGATCGCCTCAAAGACCTCACTGTACTTCCCTCGCCCGAGCTTGCGAACCAGCTGGTAGTCGTCCTGATTGCTGCGGGCACCAAGAGGAGAGAGGAGGAGGAGGAGGAAGCAGGGGGAGAGCATAACTGACAGGGCAGCAGGGCGGGGGGGGCCCTCTCCCAGCCCCCCCCACCCCCCAGACGCCCGCAGCCCCCCGGGGGCACCCCAAGACGGGGTGGGGGGCGGGGACAGGGAGCCCTCCCCGTGGGCTGAAGCCCGCAGGAGGGCGCGGGGCCGCCGGGCCCGGGGAACGGGGGGGTTGGGGG
>VZTV01019500.1:0-12228 GCA_013400875.1 Anhinga rufa
TCCCTATTTCAAAAGCCTTTTTTGTCTCACATTCAAAAGGCTATTTTGTTTTCCATTCCTTAAAAAACAGAAAAAATATGTTTCTAATGAAGTAAATGATACCAAATTACCAACTGAGTTAATAGCTTTAGGAATAGCTAATCCCATCTCAGGTTGAAGAACAGGATGGGAGTATATGATAAGCTAAATTTCCAGGATTTCTAAAGGTCTAAGAATTGAATTAAATGAGTGGAGAACTGGACATTGACCTTCAAAGACTGCCTGAACTGGAGTGAAAATTACTTTTCCTCTTCACACACCCCAGAATAAATATTTTTTTAAATTAAAAATCGCTTTTCTGTATGTAACAGTTACCATAACATTTCTGAGCTGTGGTTTATTTGACATATTTTACTGTGCTGTTTCTGTTAAGAGCAAACACAAATTTGTTTTCTAGTCGGGGAGTTTAACGACTTCCCTTTATTTATTTATTTTAAAGAGAAAGTTGACAATTCTTGTAATCAGGACCAAAGTAGTAATTCTGAGAAGCGCTTTAGCAATATCAAGTACACGTGATCCTAATTACCTCTATGGTTTACATTTTGAATTGATTTATCACAGCAGTAAATGTTTAGGAAATACGTAAATAGATACAGTGCAATGATATTCTTTGCAGCTATGTAGTTTGTAAGACTTGTAGCCATAATATCTTATTATCCACAAATGTAAACAGTTTATAGGTGCACTAGGGGGAAAAAAAAGCTCTCACACGTGTCAGTTTAATTATAGGAAAAGATCTTATGTACAAATCTGTTAAAAAGTAATACTTCGGGCTTTTGAGAGTTTATGACCTGTAATGAAAGAAACTGAAAGCAAAAACAAGGAATAGGCATTGCTTTTCAGTGGAAATAAAACAGAGGTGTTTTGCCAGACTTCCCAGCTTGCTCAAGAAAATCACAATTGCAGTGACTGGCATTGAATTTTTGGTTAAAAAAAACCCAAAATGCACTAAAGGCATAATACGTTAACTTGTGGGACTGCTAATTGCTGAGCCTATGTCACTAAAAAGTTACAGGACTTGTTTTAGCTCGTTTTAGCTGCCTGTATAAACATTGCGATTGCAGAGGAGTATCCTTGAGATATGCTTGAAATATTTGCAGTTTTAAAACCATATTTAATATTCTTGTGCTAGTGAAAATCTAAATAAATGCCCATGTGATGTTGTAGTGTTAATGCAATTCTCAAGGGTACAAATAATACGTAGGAGTATTACTACTACTGCTACTGTTACTCCCTACTCCAAGTGGGAGTAGGGAGGATCGTGCTCCTTCCATGGGGGTGTGTGTGTGTATATTAGAGCGATTTGATCACTCTGACAGTCACAAAATTTCACAAAATTTTAATTTTCTCTTGTGGTGGGTTGAACCTGGCCAGCAACTAAGCACCTACCAGCCACTTGCTTACTCACCTGTGTCCCCCGCTGCCCAGGCAGGATGGGGGAGAGAATCAGAAGAGCAAAGGTAATAAAAACTTGATGTGTTGAAGGAGTAAAGACAGTTTAATAAGTGAAGGAGAAAAAGGGAAGAAAACCCAAGTGATGCAAAGTAAAATCATTCTCCACCTCCCATCAGCAGACCGATGCGCAGCCTGTCTCTGGGCAACGGGCTACGCCGGAGAGAACAGCTTTTTTGCAAAGCACGACATTACATGGTGTGGAATATCCCTTTGTGTTCAGCAATAGCTAAGATGCTGATGTGGTATCAACGCTATTTTAGTCATAAATCTAAACCACAGCACCACACAAGCTGCTGTGAAGAAAATTAACTCCAGCCCAGCTAGTCCCTCTACACTCATCTAGCAACAAAAGGCATATGAGATCGAAAGGCTGTAATATGAAACTAAGACAGCTGAAACAGGAAACAACATGTGCTTTTAAATTCCAAGGATAGCTTCGTCACTGGAGAAACTTAGAAAGAAGTGGTGGATTCTCCACCAGTAAGTCTTTGACTCAGGATTGGATAGCTTTGTATCTTTTTTTAATAAGATGGTGTAGCTTACCTACCATTATTAGCTTTTGCAAAGAAATTGGTGGATGGAATTCTGTGGTGTGCCATGCAGGAACTAGAGTAAACCATCACAGTGGTCTTTTTGTGACCTTAAACATCACTGAAACTCCAAAAATCTTCTCCTCTCCCACAGTGTGGAAAGAAGAGAACATGAAGGTCGTATGCACTTTGTACCCAAGAGTTGAAAGCACAGGCACTGTTTGTTGTGATGTTGAGATTCTTTCAGGATTCCGATAACAATTACATTAGCGAAATCTGGAAACTGCCTGTATGGAAATGACGTGTTCTCAGTAGACCACCTGTAGCGAGTGCCGTGTCCGGCCGAGAGAATGTGCGAGGGTCTGTTTTGTTGGCTTGGCTGTTGTAGGCAAAACCACTAAATTCAAAAGGATCTCTTACTAAGTACGTGAGTTCTGGGAAAGTAGCAGTCCTAAGTTAACAAAAAACATGTGGGTGGTTTGGTTTTTTTTCTGAAGAAGATCTGATGTTGAGAAGTGGGGAGTTGAAGTGGTGGGACTTCCATTTATAGTTTTTCTTTTGCTTAGTTCTACTGTAATAAAACTAACTTATTTTCAATTAGTCTTAAGCCAGAAATGCAATAGTAAGATTTTTCTGGATGAGGCTGGCTACTGAACCTTTTATAATACAGTTTTGACTTACTTTTTAGACTAGAAGATCAATTCAGAAGTTATTAGAATGGGAAAATAACAGACTATATCATAAGGTAAGAAAAGTTAGCATGCTTGTTTTCTTCAGCTTTAAGAATAGTAAGGTGGTTTGGGTTTTTTTTTTTTGCATAATTGGCATGTAGAAGTTTTAGAGTCTTTTTATAATTCCATACTTCATACTGACCTTAAACCTGTGTTTAAAATGTTCCAGATCCTCCTAATTTGATGTTGCTAATGCTTGTCACGTTACTCGTCAAAACAATGCTGTGGTATGCATTAATCCTTTGCTAATTATTCTCTTAGCTTGGTTTGCACTGGAAGCTGAGTAAAAGGAAATGCGAAACTAGCAATATGATGGAATATGTAAGTATTACTTCTGTTACTTATTTGGTATTCAACATACCTATGATTTCAGAGAGAAAATCCTGAACTTACTAGACTGTCACCTGTCTGAAAAAATCTCTCAGAAGAACTTGCGGTCGTGTTTGACGTACGCCTGTGAAGGCCACTTTTAACAAGAGCAGCCGTAGCATGTATTGAGACTTAGAAATTGTCACCGCTAAACGTAGAATCACAGAATGGCCTGAGCTGGGAGGGGCCCGCAAGGATCATCGCGTCCAGCTCCTGTCCTTGCACGGGACAACCCCAAATTCACACCGTGTCTCTGGGGACGTTGTCCAAAACATGTTTTCTCTTCATAATAATTTGACGTTTGCACTGCAGGGACCCTTGTTCTGGTCTGTAATTTGTAACGAGGGAGACCCACTGGGACTTTGTGCCCTGGTGTGATTCCCGCAGCAGTCCTTAGTTCTTTATGCTTATCCGCCTTTTCCATTGGTATTTGTAATTCCTTTGATTCAAATTATTTGTGCAGAAATATTGTATTTTTTATAGTAGTGTGGTTTTTGTCTGGATTTTTTTTTTTAATTTCTTTTTTGCTAGCTGTGAACTTCATAAAGTTTTAACCAAGACAGAGAGTCCATTTAGGAAGACAGAATTCAACATATTTCTGTGGTCCTACTCCGCCCCCACCCACTTTCCTGTATAGCCGTGAAGATTGTGTAGGCTTGAAGAAAAGAGATAAATCACCCCAAAAAAGTCAGGTGCCCAGAAGCCCGGTACTTCAAAATGGCTGAAACCTCTGCTTTGTTATTCTGGGAAACATTCCCTCCTTACAGAGTAGCTCAGATATGTTTAGTCTTATGTACTAGCTAATGTCGTATGGAAATTGTGCTGAAGGCTTGAACTTTTTGGTTACTGTGTTCTGTTCTTGTCTCTTTCCCTTCTTCAACAGGTAATATTAATAGAGTTCTTACCAAAATACCCCATATTCCGACCTGACTGAGGAACAGCATTTGATCTCTCATGTTACCTGTCATTTTCTACCCTTAGTGCCTTGTAGATGATTTTGGAAAGAAGATGGTCTACTTTGCTGTGACTTTAAAAAATGTTCTTCAGTAGAATATCTTCCTCGCTACGTTACTTTCTTTTGTTAAGAAGAGAACAATTTGCACATTTTTTTTATGTTAAATGAGGCTTCTATGTTGCACTCTGAATTTTTAACATTAACTGATATAGTTGCCACTAGGGATCTAACATCAGTGCTGCTTAAACTTGTTCTGAGCATGCTGCCTTATTAATTTCTCTATTTGCTGTCCTCGAACATGCATCCTAATGCCGTGTCATACTATATTTCATTCTAAACGTCGCAATCCTATAAACCCTCAGTAGAAATGTCCAGGTAAGCGTCTAGTAATAATGATTTTAGTATAACTTGCTTGCATAGGACTTGCAATCAACAGCACTGGTTTTGTCCTGCACTTTGCAAAATCATCATTTACATTAGGGGGTTAATTATTTTACCCGCTATGGATTTGTAAATATTGACTCTTTGCATAATGTAAAGCGTGGTATGCCGAGGTTTACAGAATGTAATATAGCTCTTACTCTATTGCCAACAGTCCGCCATCGTTTTATTCCTTACATTTGCTAGCGTCCCTCTGATTGTATAGACCCATTCACATGCTGGTTTTATGGTAAAGCCATAATGAGTTTGTACATACTCTCAGATGTGTAGGGCTCAGTTGCACTTTGTTTAGTAAATGGATGAAAAATGCATTGCATTTCTGTCTTTTTGGGGGTTGTTTTTGTTAAGTATTTCAGGTCTTGTTTGTAGCACCTGAAACAGGAACCTTAAATAAGTTCACCTTTGTTTTGAGAAGCTGCATTTGTGGGGTAGACGGCGGCTGCTATTAGCAAACTATCCTAAAGCCTCTTTTTAAGTTAGGAACATATGGATGTCGAGTTTTGTTTTGTTTCTAAATAAGGAAAAACAAGTTTATGATTGGAGACCTTCGCTACTAAGGAGAAGAATGTGGAACGGCCAAATCGAAGCTGAAGTAACACTTGTTCTTTTTGTAGTGTGATAAGACTTCAGCATTTTAACAGTTAAGTGACGCGGTGTCCTTTCCAGCGGAAATAAATTTTAGCTAAATCAGAGTAGTGTTTCAAAATATGCTGATGGGAGGAAGCGGATCAGTTGAAGGCGTTCGTGCGTATGTTTTGGCGTTCAGGCGCAGTCTGAAGAGCCACAGATGCCTTGTGGAATCCACAAGTATTCTTGGATTCTTCCCTGTTTGCCTGGTCTCAGGAAGGGAAGTAATTGTAGAAAAGCTTCCTGCAATGGCTGGCCTAAGCAAGACCGCTTGATAATAGTAAGCAGTCGAAAATTGCTGCAAGTTCCCTCCCAGTCCTGACTAGAAGTAAGAAATCAGAGAAAAAGCAGCAGATGACCGAGTGTCTGCAAGTTTTGATGAATATCATCGTAAGTGTCCAGGCGTTTCTTTGCAGCAACTTGACTCCTTGCGGCATCATCCCAAGTTGCTTTTTAGTTTCAAGGTGACTTCGTATTTCCTCTGAATGTATTTGCATCTTTTCAGTATGCAATATTGTATTAAAATATAGTATTTGTAAGACCATTGCATTCTAGTAACTGTAGTAGGCCGGACTTCTTGTACGCAGTGTTTACAGAAGGCCAGTTTTATGCAAGTTGTTACTTCGAATCAAATTTCGTGCTCTTCTTGCAGTACGGCCGAGGAGTGTCAGACTCCAGCGCTTGCAGTCATTTCCAGTCACAGACCGATGCTTCAGATTCTGAGATCTGTATTCGTAGTGCGGAGGTTTCCCTTGACGGGTAGATCGGTGGCAACTCACTGTGTAATTGCATTTGTAACATAATGAATAAAAACCTACTGTGTTGTTGGAATTTACCGTTAGCTACACCTTGCAGCTCGGATTTCTGTCACAGAGCCGAGCAAAGTGTCCTCTCCAATTTATTTTTTTTTTTAGGATGAGTCTTAACTGGAAGCAGAGAAAATACTTACCGGCAGAAAAACGCAGCGTAAACCAAAACTGAGAGAGCACACCCAATTCTCTGTATTTCCCTTACAAATAAGTTTCTGGAGTAAATGAAGGGAGCTCAGCTTAATTAGCAGAACGATGGGAGTTTCTTACTGTTATGTCAGAACTTTGTTAGTAATTTTCTTCTTTTTTTTGTAAGAAACTCAAGAAATCTCAGCAGGTTCTTATTTTCTTCCTTATGTGACTATATTTCAAAACGTTCTGTTCCAACTGAGAGAACAGGCAAGCGGAATGAGGGTGCCAGTAATTGCCAGCGGTGAATGCTGAGCGATCTTCAGTCTCGCTCCTAAAAGAAACCCTCTTCACTCCGTGCTGACTTCATCCTATTTGGCTCAAAGTCTCTCATCCTGATTTGTCTCGTTTCTGTGAAGTGCTGTGCCAAGCTGGGAGAATGACCGGAGCCCCCGGTCCCTCGGGCGGCTCCCTGGCCGCCCTGCGCTGCGATACGGCCGGGCTGGCTCGGCTTTCCCACCCGCGTCCCTTCGTCCCCGCCGGCCGCTCTGTCCGCAGCAGGTCGTCTGCCCCTGGCTCTTGCCTGGGCACCGCCAGGCACTTAAGCACAGAATGTTATTTTTTTAAAAGTTTACATTTTAAGTATGTAAATTCTATGCATTTTACTTTGTCCTTAATTTTTAATTGTGTAGCCTTCAAACCATGAAAAGAGTCTCTTCGTTTTGTGTTTTAATAGACATTAAAATACGTGGCCATAAAGCAACTAGTAAAGAACAGGAGAGCCAAAACTGCCATTTACAGTCAGTTCCATGTTTTAATAAGGAGATAAATTTGCATTAAAATGCAAAACCAGCCGCAGTATCGTATTTGCATCTGAAAGACACAGGTTCCGTAGCTCATTTAAAGATGAAGGCGCTGTAAGTACTGCTGTGAACTCTGCACTGCTGCCTACAGGTCCTTTTTCGCCTGGGCTATCCTTCGCTTCAGTATAAAAACATTCAGGGGTAATTGTATCTCACAAGACTGAAAAATCTCATTTTTGACAACGAGAAGTCAGCATGAATTGGTGAACCTCTTTATGGAGGATACTTGGTAATTGGAGGAAGAATTTGCGGCAATGTAACAGAGGTGAATGTTAGTGAAGTGTAGCGGAAGTGGTAAAGAAAGTGCCTTGGCTGGTGCCAGCAAAAGAAGATCTTGTGCAGAGGGCAAGGAGAAAAGGGAGCCAGTAACCGTAGCGGCAGGGTGAGTTTGCAGCGGATTCTTAAAAGCCGTTACTGTCGACCAAGTCAATGTTTAATTTTTCATATAAACATGTTGACACTAAGGTTCCTTTCTAGGTTTTATCTAGGAAATATTTGGGTTTGTATCAATTAAGTTTTTTATCTAAGGAGTATTAAAGAAGACTGGCAGAGCATCAAAGCTCTTACCTGCTGATTCCCCACCTGCATCTGTGAAGTTTTATGATAGGAGAAAAAAAACCAACCCCCAAGTGTTCCAAGACGCGCACAGACAAGTCTGGGGAGCATGGATTCAGCTGTAGATGGGTGGCTTGAAACCAGACAACATTTTTGCTGAATCTGGTGAGGTCTTGATAAATAAAACCAAGAAGTTCCTATGCTGTCCTTGATAGGTACAAAACTCCATATGCAAAACCATGAATATATGTTTCTTATTGTCCCACTATGACAGTTTACTACATTTACTTGTCAACACACTACCATTGGAGCAATAAAATGTCAAGCTATTAATATTCGATGTAAATAATTTATCATTTTAGTAATGTTATGTGATTCTGCCATTTTTTTTTTTGTTTTCTGCTTTTGGTGTTCTTACGGTGTTGTAACATTACTTGTACTGCTTAAGAAAAGTGGTTTTGTTTAAGCTGTATGAAACACTTCGTGTTCTTAACATTTTATTCTGTTTACAAGTGAACAGCCACTTTTTAATAGGACCTCACATCTTGAGAGTTTTCTCTCTATTATTTTTTTTTTAATTAAAATAAAATTCTAACTAAGCTCGCTTTCTACACTTTACTGCACTGGCTTGTGCCGTTAAAAGAAGCTGGAAGTCAGACGTGCTTAATCACTTTGAGACATTTTTCTTTAATTAAATTTAAAGATGAAAACCTTTGAATAGCGCAATGTGTTTATGGGAAAAAATATAACCTGTTGTGTCCCTCCTCCGCGGAGCGGTGTGCTGATCAGCTGCGCGTGGAACAGCAGTAGCTGTGGGCTTTCTTTAAATGAGACGCGACTCCGATACGGCCAGGTCGGGTGCTCGTATTGGGACTTTACGGTTTGGCTGGTTTAAAGAACAAGACTTGGAAAGCTTAGGAAGGCTTTCTGAAAAAGAAAACTGCAGGACCGTCATCACGTTTAGTCTCCCTGATAATTTGGCGGGTTGGCGTACAGACCCTCTGTTGTAAGGACCACTTGTAGGAGTCTTGCTGCAGCGTTCCCCTCCAAGAAGCAGAGGGTTTTCTCCTACGCTGCTGTAGTTGCACCTCGCAGATTGCCTAACCTGAGCATGGCCGGTGTGCGTTAGCAAAATACATCGTTGGCTTATGCAGAGGCTTGTGGACGTTGGACAATGCAGGCTTTTGTGCGTGTTAACGGGCTAGCTTTGTAGCTGTGAAAAAGCAGGACTTAAAATTAAAGCCTTTGGCTCACCCCTGAGGGAAAAATCCTGCATTCCTGAAAGGGCAAGCGCAGGGGTTTTGTTGAAAGTTGGTGTCATCAGTTGTTTTGGACAAACGCGGGAGCATTGGGGTTGATGTGCTGTTTAAGCGTGAAACTGTTACCGAATATTGTTGGAGAAACGTAGAGAATGTTACTGTGGTGTTAGGCCAAATGGGATCGTTGGGCTGAGTCACAGATAATCCCCTGTTAGGGTTTATGAGATGTAATTGCCTAGGCTATTAGCAAAGGTCCGCTTTAAGAATATTTGGGATTTGGCCCTGACTTCTGCTGTTGGAAGGCAGTTTCAGAACTGTTTGGTAGTGAAGTTTAATGTCTGTGCTAATGTATTTAGAATTCATATAATTCATCTGTCATGTCAGCGTTGTCCCTCAGCGTAAATAGTTGAAGCGTTCCAGCAGAGTTTATTTTTCTAGTTAAGCTTATAGAGACTTAAATCCGCTTAGTCTTCATTTGCTAGACAACATGAAATGTTAGTCTCCTCTCAAAAGCAAAGTTCTCTGTTTCTGATCGTCCTACTTGCATTTGCTTGCATTTACTCCGGTTTTAATTAATTTTCCTTGCATAGGGGTGGCCCGAGACAATCGGATGTTCCAGATGACGGCCCGTGGCTAAGGCGCCAGGTATTTCACTGCACATACTTCCCTCTCTTCTGTGAAAATAATGTGATCCATTAAATTTAAAGGATCACACCTGTCTCCTTAATGGCCGTGTTGTATTTCTGATTCGTAGCCATTCTGTGACAAATTTGGAACTTCCAGTCACTTCTGGCTGCCACGAGCTCCCCGCAGACACTAGTCCCATCAGTCCAGGCTCGTCGTTTGACACTGTACTGTCGAATTTCTCGATGCTGGTATTACAGTGGTCGTCCAGCCCTCCAGCTCTCCTGGTATATGCGCTCCCATTCCTCCTGTAAAAAAATCTTTGTCGCTGACCGATTCCACCTGCAGAGTTAACAGAAATGTTTTTACTGAAAAGCTTAGTTCCCACATCGATGCTTGGGTTCTGCTTGTAATTTTCTAAAAGCCCTTTTATTAGTCCCTTACCTGATGGAAATTTTTCTATTATTTTTCCATCCAGCTGAACCAGGCATTTCCTCATGGTACTTCATCTGGTAGATCTAACCTGTTTGGACTTTGTTGATTTACAGCTGTTTAATTTGTAAATGCGAACAGGGCAGATTTGGGGCTAGGCTGAGCTACTGCATTTTCTGTTTTCTGTAACCTCTGGATCTGTTTAGAGAATTATCCCTTTAATATAGTCACATTTTATTTCACATTCTTTAATTAAACCATACGATCCATAGTAGCCTTCTTCTTAAACAGTAAATTAAAACTTCTGGAGGAAATAGAGGTAGATATCTACGTTCACCGATAACAAATACAACCTGAGATTTCTGCTAGGAAAACCCCCACTTTTTAAGAACACTCTGGGTCACGTGGAATATCCTAAATTGTAATAAAATTGGCAGGAGGAATTACAGTAGCTCTCAGACTAAAAAGAATATAAAATTAAAAGGTATATATTAAATGAACAGTAATAGCTGATGTGCAAGCCTAAAGGAGTAATTGAAAATTCCTGGTTCTCCAGACAACATCTACAGGGAAATCCTTGGACGTTGATGGCAATGAAGTGTCTGAATAGGGCAACAAAAGTCAAAAGGAGATCTCATTTTGGCGGTATTGCAGACAATGCACCAACGTGCCTAATGGTTGTGATGGGTGCCCGATTCGAGGTGCTTTGAAGCCGTATGTCTTTCAGAATATGGTCTGTTAGGACTTTCTGCAAACAATGACGCTACGGTTGGGTGCCTAAAATAATATATGGGAATATAGTAATAATAATAATGGGAATGGCTGGGAGAAACCACGGCGATACGGTGCAGCTCAGCAGCACAGGGCAGCTTGTGAACTTAATTCCACGCTAGTTTCCTACATACCTGAACATTTTGTCCTTCATCAAAGACAAATTTATTTTGACCATAAAATGACAGTCTATTGGATGGTGAAATCCATAGCCACAGAGGTCAGTCCGCATCTTAATCTGAGCTAATTATGAAGCGCAAAGTTCTAAATTGAAAGCTAAGAAGCCTAGCTGCTGTTTCCATCAAAGTTCCTTTCAAATCTACTTTAATTCCTATTGGGTTCTATTTTCTTTTAGATAATTCTCAAGTGTTTATAAGGTTCAAGTGCTGTTTTGGCACCACCTGGGGAAAAAAAAACCACCCTACTGTAAAATCTGTGAAGAGGTAACGAGTTGTTGGCCACTGCTGAGGCTCTTCCTATGAGTGGCAGGTTTCCACCTCTGTGTGAGCTGATCAGAAACCATTGGTGGTGTATGGCCGGGGGGTCTCGGGGGTCCTGGGGACCAGTTGTCTTAATCCCTATTCCAGCCGCTACGGTGAGCGTTTGTTGAGCATTTCTTTCCACCTGTAGCAGAAAGCAGGGGACAACAAGGAGGAATGGATCGTAGCCACTCTTGAACCACAAAGAGAAGAGACACTGCCGAGGTAACTTATCGGTACAGTATATTTTCCTCATTGTTGAGTGCATGGAAAAGGTAACTTCCTTTACGATTCTCTATAATTTTCAGTAGCATTGAGTAGCGCTGAAAATCGCATTGCTGTAAGCATCCATGTAGTACTGATGGAGAGAAGAGCTTTGAAGCTCCCGGAGGGTGATACTAACTGGTACAGCTACTCTGAAGCAGAAGCTACCAGGTGGCTTTGGATTGCGGAAGAATAAGCCTCAGGCGCTACATCTTGAGGGTGTAAAATGCGAGACTCGCTTCAGAGCTGCAAAGCCAGAAACGGGTTGTGTAAATCCCACCCAAAAAGTGCTGAACTCTTTCATAGTGTCACCAGCTGTTAGGTGAATACCGCTGTATTGGTAGAAGAGCTGTTAGGACTTGTGAAATGAACACAAACAGCAGCATCATTTGCCTCCAGTCACTTTCAAAAGCCTCTGGAAATCGTGCTGGAGCCCTCGAGCCCTTCGGGGAGCTCCTGGCCCATGAGCATCAGGCTGTTTGTGCTCTTTGCTCTCCACATGGAGCTAATTTCAGTAGCCGAAACTCTCCGGAGTCTCAGTCTTACCAGGCTCACTGCGAAAGGCTGAAGGTGATTTTGGTAGTTTAGTTAGAAAAGCCTGAATGCGGCACCCGCGTTGCCGGAGCGCGCCGTTGTAAAACGCGGGCGCTTGGCTCTGCTTGGGGGGGCCCTTGTTCAAGGCAGGCTGTTGGTGGGTGGCTGGCGCTGAAGGGCTGCGGTTGCAGAGCGCCGGATCTTGGTCAGATTTATGAGGTAAAGATGAAAGACTGACTGATTTTGGTGGTTGGCGACAGCGAGCCCGGAGCGCTTCACGCGCTCTCGGGCTCTGGGGACAGGGCTCCAGCCTGAGCGGGAGGTGGAACGCTGCCCGTTCGGCCGGCGGGGCCGGGGCGCAG
>VZTV01019500.1:12833-34010 GCA_013400875.1 Anhinga rufa
GGGGTATTGTCCTTTGAACAATAGCTCCGCGAGGCAGAGCGGTTAACGTGATGCTTTGGTACAATTTGGGTTTCCCAATCCTCCAGACCGCGGGAAGCTGGCGCAGGCGAGCCCCGGGCTGGCAGGGGGCGGCCGAGCGGGGTGCGCGCCTCGGAGAGCGTGCGGGGCTTCATTTGGGCGTCTTTGTCCTCCTCGTAGCCTTCCCTGCTGAATCCTGCTGTGTTCCTTCTCCCCTGGCGTGGTGAAAGTCAATATAAAGACCTTCACAGCCGACTTCGGTTCCTTGCGCGGTTTTTGCCTTCGCTCCCTCTGCTCTGAGGCTTTGGACGCGTATTCTGAGTTCTGTGTCAGTGGTGCGAGGCTTCGCTTCTGCGGATAGGTTTTGCGTGTTGGTGTGGTGGGTTTTCTTTAGTTGCTGCGTTTCTAGTTGAACTTTGTTGAAAAGAGAACGTTGGGGTTACAGTGCCTTGACGCTACTAGGTAATTCTGTAGCTGTGGCGCATCTTGTGCCTAAATTTAGCTTTTTTTTCTTTCTTTCTTTCACTTGAATAATTCTTAATTTTTATTTTTGCAGATGACACCACTGGTAAGCAAGAAGATGGACCAATTTCTGGGTGAGTCCAGAGGCTGCTTATCCATTATAACAATAAATGCTGCAAAGAAGATGAAGCCACGTTAAGCGTAGCGTCAGGAGTGCTTTAGGCCGGTGCTGTTGATGGAAACAGCAGCCTATCCCTTCCCCGCCCCATGGGGCCATCCCCAGCCGCCACGCTTGGGCTGGCACAGCATTTGTGGATTTGGAAGGAGAAATGGATCAGTCAACTGATTTGACTCAAAACCAACTTCTAACCCCCTTTTCCCCCCCCCCATCCCCGATTAGTTTTAAATCAGATCTGTTTCCAGTTTAATTCCCTGGGAAAAATGGTGCCTTGAGGGTTGGCTGGCGTTGGTAAAAATGTGGCCTGTGCTTCAGCCTGGAAAAGCTAAAAACCTTGAGCCTCGGTTAAAATCCTGACGCGATCAAACCAACAAATTCTGAGACATCTACGAAGTTTGTGGTTTGGGTGAGACTTTCAGATGAAAGTGTTGGGGACGACTCGGTGACCAGTTTTGCTTCTCTCTATGGAAAGCATCGTCTGTCCTTGACCAAAACTCCCCTGTATTTGCAGCACGGTGTGTTTTGCACCAGCAGATTTTTTTCTCAGCAGAAATATTATCTGTTTGCTGTTTTCTAGCGTGACACGGTTTTCAGAAGACTTGATCTTCACTGGGCTGCCGTGTGCTCAGCAGCTTCGAAAGTTCAGTTGAATATTTATTGTCCTTTAAGGTCGTTGGGAATTCAGCATCTGGAATTTCGGAGATTGTTAGGGATACCGTCCTACTTCTGTAGCAAGCATCCCGTGCTTAGGGAATAAGAAAACTTGTTCAAAACCAAGTTTTAGGCAGACTTGGCAAATTGTTACCTAAAAATATCCAACGAGCTTTGTGAGAAGGAACAACTTTTAGTTTAGAAATTCTGCTGACTTGCGTAAATGTATTGTTCCTTGTCACTTTTGTCTGAATGTAGTTTTACTTTACAAGCAAGATTAAAAATTTCCAGCAACTCTGTCCAATAACCGCAAGATGCGTGAAGGAAAAGTATTAGTGGTCATGCCAGCTCTTTTTTTTTTCTTTTTTTTTCTCCCCCCCCCTGTTGTTTTTTTTTTTTTTTTTTTCTTTTCTTTTCTTTGGTGCACAATGAGAATCTTCCTAAATGAAGAGCTGTGGGGTGTTTAAAGAAAAATGACTCTTTGTTTGCTATGTTGTCGAGGGCTGCAGCTCCAGGCATACGTTGCTGGCTTGTCTAGAGTATTTGTCTCTACCCACGAAGCAGAAGTCGGTGTAGTGCGGGGTGCGGTATCCGTCACCGTTCCTTAGCCTAAAGGACGCATTAAACACCAGTGGTCTGAGCGGGACGCTGTCAGGTCAGCGATGTGCAGGGTTATGTTGGCGTTCCGGGGAAATTAAAGAGCTGCGACGTTTTTTTGCATGCAGATGATGGCTGTGGACCTGTCAGATTGTTCACTCCTGGGAAGCAAACAGGTTAGGGAAAGACTGTTACTTAGCAAATGTTTATCTGAACTCCGATTCATAAATTTTAATGCACACCCACAGATACTTCATGTGACTTGAAGCTGAAGGTAATACTTGTCGCTCTTCCTTAATTCAGTCGGCTTGGATTCTTCAGAAAGTTCTGGGGTTGAGGTCAATGTTACGAGTTGCTTGGGTTTGGCAAACAAAGCGCAAAAGGTTTTGGAGCCATCTGTGAGGTTTTCTCCGGTGGTCCATCTCGTGGTCCTTACGCAACAGCCTATGTGCAACTTTGAAATACTTCTAGAGGCTGATTTTCCCTTTGACGTCTTGGCTACTTTTTATAACTTAAAAGTGTTTTCAGCTGTCGCCTCAGGAACTTGGCGAAAATGGGACCTGCGCTGCCTCGGTTAGCTGCTGAACCTGCATCCCTTCTTCTTAATCTCGGCTTGATTGTTGAATTTCTTTGTACACGGGGCTTTTCTGATGTGGGAGCTTCAGTAACTGCTCAAATTGTTCGTTTGTTCTTTTTTTACGCTCAGTAACTGCTTTCCGAGTTGCGTTAGCGTGATCTTTCGGCTTACTTGTTTGGTGTCTCCTTTCCTGCCGCCTCTGAAATGGCTTTAATCTGACCAGTGTTTGGATTCTGTTAGGTGTTACGTATGTTTCTTTTTGAAGATAGTCTTGTGTATCTCTATTATCCACCGTGGGGTTTTAAATTAATAGCAACGTCTCCACGAAGTACTGGTGGAGAATTGGATTTCCTGGGCTATTTTAATTGTCTCTTCTGAAAAGTCAGAATTATTTTGAAGTTCTACTAGGTTTTGCCTATGACATTAGAGAAAAAATGATCTCTCTTTGTATTTTAGTTTTGTAACACTTAGCCTACTCTTTTCTAGCACGTGTATACCAGTTTGACGTTCTTGCTTGGCTAACGCAATAAACAACGTTAACATTTGTACGAACTCTTTAATTGGAGGTAAATCTGAACCTGACCATTGTTGCATTAGGACTAATTTGTAACGAATGCGAAGATTGGGTGGATGATTATGCCTTTTCTTCTCTGAATTTTAACTACTCGTTAATTTAAGCTATTTGTAGACACACTATAATCACTTTTTCCTTAATTTCTACGGGACAGATGCCCTTGCTGCTTACTAAATATACGCATAATTATTAGCATCCATAAGGACAAAGTGAAGTTTTGCTTATTATGGTCTTATTCTGATGAGTTGTGATTGTGCTGGACCGAAGCTGAAAGCTATTGTAGCTGCCACTTCTGTATTAGCTGCTGAGCGGCTTTTGGCCAGGCAGCCGTGCTGTCTGTCGGGCGCCCTTCGGAAGCGCGAAGCTGATTCTTTCCAACCCAAGCAAAGCCAAGCAAGGATGGTTAATTTTTTGTCGCATAGTTGAGCTAACTGCCAGCAGAATAAACACACTACATGAATAAAGCCATTATATGAAAAGTCACCTGGACGAATGCTTTAGAAGTGTTTATAGGTGAACCTCTAGATTGGGCTTCTCCACTTTCTTTTATCTGTCGCATTTACTAGACACGCAGAGTCTTCTCATCCTTTGCAAGATGCTCCTCAGGAGAACCGGCCTGTCAGCAATGAAGACCGAGAGATGTCGCAACATGTATGTGTTCCGCTGCAAATGGTAGACGTAGTTATTTTTGTGCTTCTCGATACTCATGGATAAAAAGATGTAAGTGTAGAGATGCTGGTACCGCCTAATCCGTTGCATTTGTACCGTAGGAGGGCACTGATAGTCACCTCCCAATGCGGAGAGCAGCAGCGGGCTTCTCTTCTAGCCTGCCTCGTGTAGGCTTGGCATTGCTTGCGCCTGCTGAAGAGGTAGATGAGGGCCTCTGATGGCTGCGGTCTGGTGGGAACAGCAGAACATGTTACCTCCAGCTCGATATTTAGCGTGACTTCTCGAGGGTCAGTAAAACATGGGAAACGCTGGGATGGAAAGCCCAAAGCGCTGGGATTCAGTTTTGATTCAGGCTCAGGCCTCCTAGAATGCAATCTGGTGGCTCAGTGCCAAAAGAGTAGGAGAAGGCTTGCTTCTCCACCCCCTCTCCCTCTAGTCGTTTTGATGGGTTTATTTTCTGCCACTGTGGTATGTCAAGAGGGCTCACGCAGAGTTCTGACAAACCCGTGTGCCATGGAGAAGGAGGGAGGGTTAGAAACAACCTTCCTCATACCCTGTTGTAGCCGTGAGCTGTTAATTCAGCTCACGCATCTTGCAAAACCGCACTGCTGGATATCTGGAAGACTCCCTTTGCTTTTGTGCCCCAGCAGTGGTGCTGCACGGAGTCGAATCGGCAGCCGTAAAGTTCTTATGTAAAGTTAAGTGACTTGGGGACTGATTGGGCTAAATAAGCCGAGCTCCTCAGCAGCTTCTTACCACAGATGTTGTGGTGAGAGAATATTTGCTCCAAGGTTCTCAGGTGAAGCCTGGTGAATATATTTTGGTGATTTTTATTTGTGATTCTGTACTTTCACCATCCACCTGCGAAGGAGATGTGTCAGAAAAGCCCTAACTCGTTCAAAAAGAGTAGGGGAGAGGAGCTGTGGGACATGATGAAATTCTTAGGGCTGAGCTAAACCTTCCTCACCTTCAGAAATCTTACCCTGATTCTCGAGAAGGGCCGCTTCTTCAAAAGGCATAGCAGTTTCTTTGTGGGTCCATTTATGTTAAAGGCTTCCATGGTTTTCTTCCTCCGGAGACAAAACCTTGTGTAGCCTTGGAGTGCAGTAAAAAGTTACGCCTTTAAATCAATCGTTCTTTCTAATAGTCCTTCATCATACAAGCTTTGTGAGATTTGGATTACTGTCCCGGGGAATTTATCAGTTGTAGGTATTAACGAGCTCCTGTGTGCTTCTGTTGTTGCTAGGCCCTTCCAAGCGGTGAAGATGATGAAGATGACAGCGATAGCGACAGCGATGATGATGACGTGAAAGTTACTATTGGCAACATTAAAACGGGAGCGCCGTCGTATATGTACGTATTGCCGATTGCGGTGTCGAGTTCTGATCTGAGGTAGCTCTAGCGCGTTGATGGGGATCGAAAGTGGGGATGAGAGGTGATCTGTCTTCTGGGAGATGAGGCAGCACTGGAACGGGATTAGAAGCTGATGGGCAGCGCTGTCCTGCAGTTGCTTGTTGGAGAATCCATCTATAAAGTAGGAATGATAATTCATGAGCCTGTTGTTGGAAAATTAACCAAATAATTGCTGCGCTTGATTGGACAAAGTCAAAGGTGGGAAGTTACATTTAACTCCTCATCTGTGAAAACTTCAAGAACCAAAACCTGTATTGATCTGAATTTGCATAAGCTGTGAATTTACCGATTTTCAGCTGTCTGATTTTTTTGTGGCTCAGAAATGGTGAGGCTGGATTTGCAAACCAGGAAATTATGTCACTGACTTAAAATTCTACCTAATTTGCATTGAATAAAAATAACAACACAGCATTTTTGCTTGCTGCTAGCAGCCTTCCTCTGAAGGAAATGACTTAACATGTGCTTTGCAGCATATTCTAATTTTTCCGCTTTATGGATAATTTCCTTCTCTTGTTGTAGAGGTGGTTTCGGCCTGATGGATTGCTCTGAATAGCAACGCTCCGTCCGTTAGCAGCTCACTAGATTTTGCAGGCATCTGTTTTGAAACCTGCTGCTTCTACCTTTCTCTCCTCATTCTGTGTTCTGTGTGCAGCTATGATTTCCCTGTTGCTCAGTTCCATTTAAATACTGAGTACGTTCCTGGGCAGAACGGGAACTACCGCTCTTTGACATAACCCTGCCCTCCGTGCAAGACAACGCTGTTGTGTTCTGGTGTTGGTCAGTATGTTTGCTGCGTTTCTGTAGGGTTAGAGGAACTTACGGGGCAAATGAATCTCGTGTTTAAGGTGTTGAGACTTAGGACTGAAAGTCCTAGAGAGGCGTGAATAAACCCAAGTGAACTAAGCACCTTCTAAAGGACGTCAGGGCTTGAATATATCTTGCATGAAAATCTTCAACCAAGTAATTTGCTCAAATACCAATGTAGTGATTCTTTTCCATATAGGGGAACTCCTATGAATCTAAACTTAAAAACGGGTAGAGGCTATGGAGCATCTGCTTCAGGTATTGCTGTTATTTTTATCCTTCACCTTTTGTGATATATCACTTACCTGGTACTGGCGGCTGGAGCGGCTGCAAGTCGCGGTCTCTGTTTGGAAGGATATAAAATTAGTGCATCTTATTTAAACTAGGAATAGCAAGTGCGTTTCCTAAAGGTAAGCGCTCCTAGGACAGTCTGAGGGTGCAATGGATGATTTAACTATTCATCACTGAACAAGCTGATTATAATTCTATTTAAACTAGAAATAAAATACATTGATTATTACTTTTATAGTAAAAAACCCAATGTTTCTAAACGATATTGTTGCCCTGAGGCCAAACATTTTGAACTGCCGGGAGAAGAGCTTCAACTCTGCGGTCAGTGTACTGAGCTATTTGCAGTGTAAGATACTAAAAGACTCGAGGCCAGCGTTTGTTTATCAGCTATGCGTATTTCTGCAGATGAAATCTTCCCCACCATTCAGTTTAGTTTATACTGTATGTTGAGACTTGGGTTCTGTCCTTCCTCATACGTGAGACTGTCCTTTCATGGGCTTCATCTCCTTCCTTCCGTTGATTTCTTTATGCAAATGACTTCTGATTGAGAAACTAAGAACAAACTCCCCTTGAAGATTCTGTACCCGACAGGTTTTTGCTGACTCCAGTTAGTACGCAGTCCGCTTAAGACTGATCCTGAACAAGTCTCTTGTTATGAGAAAACGTGTCTGTCTTGGGAGGGAAAAATAAATATTTTGCCCGGGGAGAAAAATAAGTTGTTTTTTCGTTTGGGGTAAATTTCATGCACGCTCTAAGAATTTACTCCGTTTGTCTCCAGTGCCAGCCGGGGTTGAATTTGCTTCTCTGCTGTTCCACTGCAAGTGCCGTACGCGCTGGCTATTTATTTATAGCGTGACTGAAGTAATTTTTATTAAAAAGTTGATTGTGGTTACCTACGTGCTACACGGCCAGCAGTGAATTCACAGTAGCGCTTTATTTTTGACTGGAGTAATTTGCTCAGCAAATTAGTGGATTAAAGGCATTGCATTAAAAGTGGTAACGGTTTCTCTCTCTCCAAAGCCAAGTTGCAGCCCAAAGGTATTGACTTAGATGCCGCGGGGAATATAAATGGATTGCCTGTTATAGAAGTGGATTTAGATTCATTTGAAGACAAACCGTGGAGGAAACCAGGTGGGGCCTCACAGTTTCTTGTGGTAAATATTTTCTGCAGTTTTAGTTGTCTATCTTTAATTTCACATGTAATTTCTGTCCATTTATTGCTGCCAGGGAACAGGGAAGCCGGAACAATGGGCATTGCTCCGCCTCTGACGCCTGTCCTAGGCAGTCAGCGACATTTACTGATTGAATGAGCCACACTTCTACCTAAAATTGGGTTGCATTTACTCTAGGAATTTAACTTCCCTAAAGGGAACAACTGGTTTCTTTAACGTTCCATTTTATTAATTCCCTAGTTCCAGAAAGTATTGCACTGATGCCAGTACGATAAAGTTTGTTGGCCTTAAAGTCAGTTGTGTAGGATCAAGATTTGGCTGTTGACGATGTGTGGTCTCCTCTTCACGTGCAGCGGCTTGGTTATCCCGCCCCGCCGTGGGCAAGCTCAGAGCCATCCCCACACGCCCTTCTCCTTTGGGCCCTGGGGATGTCCACGCTTCTCCTCGGAGTACCCCTCGGAGAGGGCCGCGATGGTGGGACTTGCCACGTGAGCACGTGTCATGATAGGAAAGCTGTCTTTTTGTGTCGAGTTCTCCCGCTGCAAACAGTTGAATAAAAGGAAGGAAAACAGTGTTTACTCTGACAAGAAAGGCTAGGGTTTTTCTTTTAGAAAAGCTGCGTTTCCCAGTTCTTTGCTAGATTCTGCCCCGAGGTGCAAAACGGCGAGGGAGCCGTCCCCACTTTTTTCTTCTGGACAATATTCTCCAGGCTGTGTCCAGACAAAGAGTACTTTGCACAGCAGGTTTTACTATGTTCTCTTTTGTCTTCCTGATTAGTATTAGGGAGATTTCTACTCGGAAGTGACTTTTGCATGACAGCTGTAGGATGCTACAAATAAACTTCTGGTTTTCATCCGAATTTGATTTAAAAAAAAGTAAAAGAAGGAACCAGAGATCCAAATTTTTGCTGTGCTATTCTCATAAAACGTGCTGTGATGAGATGTTAACTGAAGCGAAAAATGCACTCGCCTCTTTTCAGAAACAATTTTTCTTCCTGCCAGCCCCTGTACTTTATCTTTCAGAAATACTGCTCTGCTAAGTAAGAAGTGCTTTTATAAAGTTGTCTGTGGTGTGTTTTCGGTACATCTTGCCCACCTGAAACAAAGGGCATCAGAGTACACGACGGCGCTGGTAATTACATCAACGCGTCGTGGTATCAAACCATCACTAAAGCACTCTGTGATGAATAGTAGCTAGTACAGACATAACAGCAAACGTAGCCTTTCTTCTGCAGGGGATTTCCCATCGATTGTGAAGTGAGAAAGAGGGGGCTAGGAAGAAAATAAGTTAGAAGGAAAACAATGAAGTTCAGAGATAAAGCATGGAAATCATTGTGGTCTTGCTGACATTCCTGGACCAAAGCGAAGCCAGCTAGCCTTAAATCGGTGTTGGAGTACCAATAGAGGGAAGATGTCTGCAGAGGTGTGGCCTGTAAGTTTATTCTAGATGGCAAGTAGCGTGTTACTCAACAGCCTTCCAGGTTTATATCCTTTACAGTTAAATGTTCAGCAAGTTGGTATCTCTTTAAGCGAGGGAGAGAAAGAAGAAATGTGCTGTGGAGGAACTGATAAAGGGCTGAAATATAGGCTGATAAAATAGATACGTAAATGTCATGTTGCTGAGTCTGTGTGGGTAAAATTTGCATATTTGGGTGGTACAACAGGAAAAGTGGCCTACCTAAAAGATAAACTTAAACCTTGCTGTATAGATCCAGCTCAGCATGGTCAAAGTGTTTTGCTTAGCCCTTATGTATCAGCTCCTTGTTTTAGAATTGGTCTGTCTAGAAATACCTTCACGAGGGGGATGTTTGAGGGACACCTCCGCAGGGCTAGGAGACGCTTTGCAGTGCTTCCTGTTGTGAGGTGTGCCTTACAGAGCTGGCTGCAGCGATGCTTGCCAAGAAAACGTAGATGCAGAGGGACAGACAGTTTGTGGCCGCCTCTCGTATTCAGAAGCGCTCATGCTGAATTGGCACGTTTCACAGAAGACTGTCCAAGTAAGATAACAATCGTGGAAGGCTATAGTTAGGATCACGACTGAACCGCAAGTACTCGTGGAGTCTGAGACTCATCAGTAAAAAACTTCCACTTTAGCTCCGTTTCACAAAACGGGTGAGTCCCAGAATCTCCCCTCAAAAGAGCAAAGGCAATGATGGTCAGGAGCGGAACGCGTTGGCTTAGCTCTGCCAAGAAAACCGTTCTGAACCCTCCCATTTTTGCGGTGGTAGCTGGAACTGTCATTCCTGTGCTCTCCCCAGCACTCAACTCAATTGGACAGTTGCAAGAAACCAGTCTGACAGAAGGAAATGGAGAGTAAGCTGTGCTCTCTAGAAGATTTTTGTTTTCTTAACGCTTCATTTAAGCAATTAAAGGACGATTTGAGAATGCAAGTCTGCTAGAATCCCTACGTTAACTTCTGCTCCCTTTGTCAGGTGCTGATCTTTCTGATTACTTTAATTACGGGTTCAACGAAGAGACATGGAAGGCCTATTGTGAAAAGCAGCGACGGCTTCAGCTTGGACTGGATCCTGCTCCTCCCATCAGCACTGAAAATAAGATCACGGTAGGTGACGTGTAATTCCTGCGTATGGCTACAATAAAACTGGGACTTGTTTTTGTAATCACAGAGATGAGAGTATAAGGGCAGAAGATACCTTAATACCTCACTGTTCCGTGTTCCTTTCAGTGACGAGAAATACAAAAATGTATCTTTCAAGATTAAATCTCTCTGCTAAAAATCTTTTTTTCTATGGAAAGAGCAGTTCCAGCTGCCTGGCAGGTTTGAACCACTACGGTAGCAAGCCTTGAGTGAATTCCCAGTTGACTTTGAGGCTACCCAGCTGTAGGGATGTCTGGTTGGAAGATCCTTGGATGTGAGAGGCGTGGAGAGGGGAGCTGGGCATCCGTGGCTGTTTTTCTTGTTGCTGTTGACTGTTGCAGTTGTGTGGCTGCCTTTTGTGTTTGGCCATCAGCCTGTGCAGAAGTCCATCAGGTGGCCAACAGCTGCTCATCAGGACTTCAGCCAAAGAGTCAATACAGCAAGTATTAGTATTTCCAGTTGTGACTTAAGGACCACATGAAAAAGGATGTGAGATTATTAATGTTTTGGACTTTGAACGGGAGATGGTGGACAGCAGGCTGAGGCTGGAATAGCCAACTAGTTTACAGACGTGTCTCCCGCCTGGACTGAAGAATAGGTTGCTTGTTTGCGAGAGCCCTGTGTTTGTTCCTCAGGGGAGCCCTTTTCCTTTGCTGAGAGTTAATCTCTGATGCTACGTTCGGGTGAAAGTAAGGGCATTAAACTGATGTGTTTTGTATTGCCTTCAATAGGTTCAACAAGGAAGAACAGGAAATGCTGAAAAGGAAGTGGAAAACAACATCATCAAAACAGAATTCAAAACAGACTTCTTAGCTCTGGTGGGAGGACGCATGAAGGCTGGGCCTCCTCCGAATAGGTAGGAGACGACGCAGACCTAAAGCCTGGGCACACTGTGTTCCTCACAGGGGTAGCTGGGATCCACCTGGGCCATATCTGAATCTCCTCAAGCCTGAAACAGAAGAAGCTTTTAAGCTTTACAGGAGGCTGCTGTGGTCACTCATTAACGGTTGTCTTCAGCAGTGCTCTCCTGGGGGCTGTGCAGCCCCTCCCTACCCCTTTACCTCTCCGTGGTGATATCCTCAGGTGTGCGCAGGGCGGGAGACCTGTATCCCAGCGGAAGGGACCCATCTCTGAGAGCAGAACAAACAAGGCAAATGGCTCAGCTTTGAGGGCTTGCATTGCTGGCTGCTTGTGCTTACTTGGCTTATTCTTACTCCCACGATGTTTATCTTTGCCTTCTGAAGTGGAAGTGGATTACGTGCTTGGCAGCTGATAAGAGGAGCTATTGGTTTCTGAACCTGTACGCTGCGCTGCTTGATGCGTGCTGATTAGGTTATTTTCTCCAGTGAGAGAGAGGATCCACAGGGCTGGACAAAGCAAAACACTTGAGTCATTTTGATTGGCAGCCTCTGCTGGGAAAACCGCTTTGACCGTATGAGGTAGATGGGGTTTTTTATCAAAAGCTTCAGAAAAACAAAGCTATGAAGAAGAGGCAGAGTGTGTTTCTATCGCTCTGTTCTCACTACTACATCTTTTGCACACCTGTCTTGCAGAAATCAGTCTTGCATTCCAACTTTCCCCTTTGTCTGAGAGAGAACCAGCTCTATGCTTCAAGCGTAAGCGTTGAAGCTCTGCTTTGTTTGCAGTTCAACACTGCTGGCATTTCTGTCCCCCTTCACAGTGCCACCGAATCAGTCAGGTTTGTCTCCAGCTGTCACGCTTATCTCCTGAGACTTTCGAAAATGGACACCGTTGCAAAATGAGCTGATGCCCCTGTAACTGTCCAGCATTTTTGTCCAGTTTAACTTGCGGTCTGGTTTTGAAGTACTGACACACGAGACTCTGCTCCTGCAGCAGAGCTGTTGGTCAGGGCCAGAACGAGTCACGCTGCGGCAGCATCAAAGCCGTGGCCTTAGCAATGACTTGGGTTTGGGGTGTTTTGGGGTGTTGTGTTTTGTTTTGTTGGGGTATTTTTACTTAAAGCGAGCAGATTTCAGTAAGAAACTATATCTCGCCAACTAGCCAGGATTTTGTCTGAATTTCCTACTAGAGATAGAGGAAGATAGAGGTAGAGGTAGAAAATTCTGCTGTCTGACTTGGAAGAGTGCTGGCATTTTTTTGTCCGAACTGCAGGAAAACACGTCTAAGGCCGTACTTACACAAGTCAATTGTTGCATGAATATAGGATGAGGGGTTCTGAAACTTCAGTTGCGGGTGTTTCTCTCTCCCACAAACCTTTACTTGTGGTGACCTTAGAATGAGCTGTCACAAAAATCTTCTTCCCCCAAGTGTGACCTGGGTGTGGAGATGAAAGAACCTGGAAAATTGTAGGTTCCGTGGCTGCTCTCCACTACTGCATAGACCGCCCTGCTTCTTGGCTACATGAATATATTTTTGTTCAAGGATCTAGCCTTGATTTTATTGAAGGCAGCGGCAAAACTTTTGACTGTAATAGAAACAGAGCAGGCCCTGGGGAGGTGGGCTAGAAAGTGTCTGAGAATCTGATTTGTAAATAACTTCAGTGGTATCAGCAACGCTTGGAAGATTGGACAGAGCAGGAAAAATCTGGGCCGATAATGTTAAAGGCTTCTCCTGATAAATATTCTCCACTTTCTCTGAGCCTGATCTGGGAATGATTGTTCAAATCTGGGGAGTTGAGTAAAGGGTTTCAGCTCTGAACCGGAGCGTGCCACCCGCGTTATTACACCCGTACGTGGCAGTTCTTTGGATCACGTTTCTAGGTGTTCAGAGAGACCTCGCTGACCCCTGCCAGCAGAGCTGAAATTGCTCGAAAGTGAAAAAGGACTCCTCAGGCACCTCCTGTCCAATCTGAGTGCTGCCTCTAGAGATTTTTCCCAGGTGGGAAAGAATGTACGAGATGAGTCTGTCTAATACTGGGGAAAACTGCTCCTTCTAATGCCTCTGAGCCTAAAAAGATGCATCTGCTTTGTACCAGGAAGCTGGGTGGGACAATTGATGTGATCGGTGGCCAGGCAGGCACGATTAGGAGAGTAGAAGGAAGACGTCGTGATAAGCACGCCTCTGAAGAAAACCCAATCCAGGTAAATGTTTTGTGCCGTCTTGACAAATTTCTGATTTTATTGCACTTCTAGTGAACCCTGAGCAAACGTCTGTGCGTTCCTGACCTCCCACGTCACTGTTTCTGTCTGCAGGGCAGTAGGTAGAGTGTCAGCCCTGTCAAGGGATATGCACGTGTCATTCCCTTCTGCAGGTTGAATTGTCGTCAGTGTTAAAAGCTTTATCTTGCTAGGAGCTAGGGATTGTCCTTTAGAGACTAGCCTTCCCATCTGAATGGTAAGGCCCAAGTTCCTTTTCTCCTCAGCGCTCCCAAAGTATTCCTCGGGGTGCGTAGCTGGGAGGCTTCTATGTGGATTATTCCCTTCCCCTCCGCTATCGGGTTAGACTCTCCAGTTCCGTGGCAGAGGGCTTCTACATGGGGCTTGCGTTTCTTTTTACTTTGAAGTAACGTTTAGTCTAAGCATCGGAGGATGCAGCCTACGCTTTAGACTTGGGGTGGGCCTGTGTTACTGGATCTTGTCCCTTGTAAGAAATAAAAGCCTGGCGTGTTGAGCTGCACTCAGTTCTGATCTCGCATGTGCAGTGGATGACCGTAACGTTCTGGTTGGCTTCTTGGCGGGAAGGTGCGATGTGTAGGGTTTGAGGACCGCCTGCCAAGAGCTCTTCTCTTAACTGCCTTCCTCCTACCAACCACTCCTAACTCGCCAAAAACCCCCAAATATGGAACCTTTCCCCCGTCAAGGCGCAATTCCTGGTTTTGCTTTCCCATGTGGTTTTTGTGGTCTGTTTGGTTTTTTAGTGATGTTTTCCAAATTTTGTCAACAACGGCCCACGGAAGAGTTTGCCTGAGAGAAAGAATTTTCTGGGAAATGGTGGTTGTTCCTCCCACAAACAAGCATTGATACCTGGATTTCCAGGTCATTCTGGTATCTCTGCATATCGATCATTCCTTCAGCAGCAGTGGGCGTGTGACCTGCTTTTGTCAGACAGATGTCAGTCCAGCCTTCCTTTGAGCAACGCGGGCATGATCTGCAGGAGAATTTGGCCTCTTGCTGCCCTCAGGAAAGAAAAATTGGGTTAAAAAAAAAAAGAGCAGTACTGCGTCACCCTCAAATATGGCAGCTTTTAATCTGAAGCCTGTATCGGTGGCAGCTCTCGCGAACAAAAGGTGTTCCTAACACTGAAATGTCAACCGTCTTGCACGGTTGTGTATACAGCTAGAATCTGGGCTCGCTGCTGTTCTGCGTAAGAAAAGATACCTTGCTAAGCGTATTGATTGCTTTGATCAACCTTCCTTCCTCCCCGAAAGATGTTATCGCCTGGGTAGAGGGTAGCCTGGTCTTCCCAGGTATCACCGTTGTTGTGGTTTAACCCGGCAGGCAGCGAAACACCAGGCGGCCGTTCGCTCGCTCCGCTCCCTGCCAGTGGGATGGGGGAGAGAACGGGGGAAAAAGGCAAAATTTGTGGGTTGGGATAAGAACAGTTTAATAGGACAGAAAAGGAAGGGAAAAGAATAATAATAATAACAAATACACAAAATACATTCTAATAATATACAAAATGCTGCCTGTTTTGGTGCTATGCTCCCTTTATGCCAGCACAGTGAGGTCCTGGCTGCAGGAGCAGAGATTAAAATGCTCTCTCTCGTTCCTATTCCTGCTAAGGTCCTTGGAGACCACGGAAGTAAGCCACAACCCCCCCAGCAGCCCCAGCAGCCTTCACAGCCCCAACAGCCACCTCAGCAACAGCCGTTCGCACCACCAGCAGGCCCGCCGCCTCCCCCGCTCGCTGGGCCACCTCCACCACACTTCCTCCACCCTCCTCCACCAGTTACTTCTGTTCCACCTCCCCTGCATCCTCCAGGTATGTGTTCACCCAGCAACACGGGGCGGTCTGAGGCTGCAAGCTGGGACTTCCCAGGCTTGGAGCAAATCAAAGGTTTAATTGTTAAATGCTACGGGACAGTCGAGCGATCAGGTAACGAACGGGTCCTTAGACCTGGGCAACCTTTGGTCAGTCTCTCCGTCAGCCTGTTTAACATGTGCCCTTCGATGCTTAAAAAATGGCAGCTCTGGGCTCTGTTTCCGTGACAGCGCCTTCGGGTGCTACCGATCCGTTTGCTTTATTGATAAATGTAAAGAAATGGGTTCCCGCTTCTCTGCGGGGGAAGCTAAGGACACAGGAATTGCTACCCTGTGTCAGACCAGCAGGCGGTTTAGTTCAGGATCCTGTCAGGCTATGACTGATTCCAGCTTTCCTCCTAATCCAGGTCAGTTCTTGGTTGGTTTATGCCTTGAAATACCAAGATTTGCATCTTTCTGTGCATTTTATTGTACCAGCTGCCACTGCAGGATGATTCTTACTGCTCCGAGAAGAGTCTAAGTGTCCAGTGCAGACATTAGAGCAGTGCTTCATTTTAAAAGCAAAATAGAAATAATATAAATGAGGTCTTTACCATGGCTTTGTAGCCCATTGGGTGTAGTCCGTCCTCAGCCTTGGCCAGTTTGTGTGCTCTTACCGATAACCCGGTGGGTTTGTATTGCGCCGAGAGCACTTGACGCTTGAGAAGACACTGTCGACGTAAGTCATGTGTCTGCAGGGATGCCCTTTGCCTCTGCAGTTACAGACCGAGTCCGGAAACCTACTGAGATAGCCGAAGGGGAATTTTGGATTTTTTCCGCTTTGTTGCCTTGAGCACCATGTTACGGAGCAGTTCCACTGTCTCTTCTGTGCACGTAATAACTCGGTGTCCACAGTTTCTTAATGCATCCGCAAGGCGGAGGCCGGTAGCGCTGTTTCTGGGCACGAGGCAAAGTAGGGCAATACTGGTGGAGAGAACAAAGACTTTTGCAACCGAAAAAGCCAAATATGCGCAGGCATGCGGCGCTTGCCGGGGGGCGTAGGGTCCTTTTTCTGTTGACCCTTTTCAGCGCAAGTTTACAGACACACCGGCTGCAGACACATTTTTCTGTCTTCGCCTCCTACTAAGCCCGCGCATCTTCTGATCCAGCCCGAGTCGTGTCTGTGCCCCTGTTGCTTCTGGCTTAAATAGCGCATCGAGGCTGAAGCAGAGGCCGCGCTCTGGGCTTTCCCTGGTCCTGTGGGCAGCGGCCAGGCTTCTGAGCAGTCACCAGGAGCACATCGTGCAGTAACTCCTCTATTTTGCACTGGCTCTACGTGCAGAAGACACAGAATAAAAACCAGGGTCAAGGCTTTTAATCCGAGGACGATCGCTACTGCAGTACTCGCTGGTGGACCACGGTAGCTTTTCCTACTGCCTTTCATTAACATGATTGGCAAAATCGAGATAATTGTTCGCTCATTCTCTTGGTTGTTGACCAGTGTACCCGATGTCATTATGCAGTTATGATTGACTTTTCTAAAACAAAGGTGTTTTTTTAAAAAAAAACAAACAACCCAAACCCTACCAGCAACAAACGAGCGGAAGGACTCTGGTTTCTGCAGCGGGTTCTCCTCTCCAGCTCCTTCAGCTGTTCTGAAGGCCAAATCAGTTGCTTGTGTGTTGACACTTGGAAAAAGGAATTCTCCAGGGTAAGAGAGCAGCAACGTTTAAAATTATGATCTACAGGTAGAGATCATCATTTGGGAAAACGATACAGTTTGTAGGCTAGTTACTGCTTAATAGCACCAATTCTTCTGCTGGTCTGTTTGCTCAGGTACGTGGCATTTGTTCAAAAGCATGCTTTTAGGTTTAGCTTGAGGCACAGAGAAGACACGCGTTACCTGTTGTCCTGACCTGTTTTGCTTGCCTGTTTATTTCCACAGGTCTGCCACCACCCGGTCCTATCCCAGGTAGGTGTTACCTTGCTCTAACTGGCAGCGGTGCCTCTGAGCGTGCAGATGGCCCCATCTCTGAGCGTTTGCATTAAGTAACACGAGAGAGGGTGACACCAAGGCCATTTGAGTGTGCAGTTAACTTAAGGCTAACGAACTCCAGTGCAGCGTTGAGCTCTAGCTGCCTATCTCGTATTCTGGGCCTAAATACTGATCTGTGGGGCTCCTTAATACAATCTTGTTTGGTCTCTGAACACCTTCTGGAACGTGCCACGGGGAACTTCAGATGGCAAAAGCGAATCAGTTAGATTTGAAATGCTTTAGTTCTTGTTACGGCATTTTCACAGCAAAGGTCTGAGTGACAAACTGGTGCTTTGTATAGGAATTTGGAGTGTGAGACTGAGCAGAACAAATGCCTTTTCCATCAGAAGCCTTTGCTCCCTGGTGTGCAGTAGAGATGGTGAATACTAATACAGAAATGTAACAGCCAGTCTTGTGCGTAAGTGAAGAACCCCACTAATTCAGAGCTGCTGTAACACTGAGTTTCCTCTAGCTGTGGTTTGGTTTTTTTAATTCTACTGGAAATTTTGCCTGGTCCAGGGAAAACAAATTCAGCTGTTTGTGCAGCAGACCATTTGGAGCGATAGCTCTGACCTGATGCCGTATATCTGAAAATCCAAGGCGGATGGTGGCTGTGTGTATACGCAGCCGGGCCGCTGCCTCGGGGTTGTGCTGTATGCTTGATTCACGCACTTGCAAAAGGTCTGCACCCAAAGCGCTTCGGACTTGACGTGCTTGTCCTCACTGTATGTCAGACACGTTGGACTCGACACAGCTTTTGTGTCCGTGCTTTTGTATTCCTGCTCTGCCCTGGGATTCCCAAATGGAAATACGGTCCCTCAGACCGAGAAAATTCCTGTGTGTGTTAAAATGCCACTTCTAATACTCCTGCCAATGTACAGTAATTCGGCAGAGCTGGTTTTCATGGTTGTAGCGGAAGGAACCTGCTCTCATAGTAAGCTTGGGTTTAGAAGAACTATATTGTAGTGAAACTGGATGCAAACTGGTCTTGACGGTAGACGTTGCAGGGCCCAGTTGCTAGTCAGTGCATTTAGATTCCAGCTGTTTGGGAGGAGCGAGGTGGACGAAATGACCAGGCTGTTGCAAAGATCTTCCACTTCAGGTAACTGGGTTGGAGAGGGAGATGAGGGAATACCTGCTAACTACGATAATGATGATGATCCACCACCGGTAGAGTTAGGTGCTTGTAACGGTGGTACTTTGAAGTACTTGCGCTTGGTGAGCAAGTGTGATTGAAACGCTCCAGGCATTGCATTTTATTGGAAGGTCTTAGGAGAAGGAATTAAAAAAAAAAAACCCCGGCATCCAAGAGTGAGACGTGTCCCCCAACTTGTTGGCAACATAGATCTCCATTGGCTGAGCTGGAGACTTCGGGCTACCTCTTTTTGCAGTGAGACGCTTCTAGGGAGGGGTTCTCCTGACCCATTTTGTCCCTCGGTTCCATTGACTCTGCTGGCTCGAAAGGGAACCTGGAGCTGCTGGCTTCAACGTGAACGACTGCAGTTAGTCAGATGACTCTTGTCCGTCGTATCAGTACAGTTTGCTCCTTTTATTTTTAATTTAATAATAAACAGGAGGTTTTTATGCAAAGCCAAGCCAATGGGTAGTTAGTCTGTTCTTGCTGGTGTTGGTAACTGCCTGTAGAAATAACGGTTGCTTATAGTTATGGCTACAAGTTTAAGAAGTTCCCTTAGGAGCAGTCAGCACGTCCTTCTCACTTTCACACTGGTCAAGGTCGAGGACTTCGGCTTCCGAGGCTTATGTTGCTTCTGGAAGTGGCCTTCGCAACCTTCCACTTAATTCTGCCTTCTTCAAGACGCTGCCTTGTGATTTTGTATCATAACTCTTCGTGCGTTGGACGTTGGGCCCATTTTTAAAGTCTCAGACCTTTCAGACAACCCTGCGTCGTTGGTGTCTTCTGTGATTGTTAAACGTATATGTGCTCAGAAAATTGGCTGTCTTTAAAACCAAACAAAACCAGGTGACTTTGTAAGAGACAGTTACTCATTTTAATCTACGGAGCTATAAAAAAAACCTTTGAGATAGTTGCAACGTGTCTGCATCCCAAGAACCAGGCCTTTCTGTCTCCCACGGGACTGTAAGGGTTAGTGTTTACTCCTTAATGAGTCTTGTGTTTAAGATGAATAAGCCAAAGGAGAAGGTAGTTCTCCCTTTGTTTTTCTTTCCATACCCCTGCAGAACTAACACAGCTGTAGGTTTTAATTTTGGTAGGAGGCACAACCCCGAAAGAAAATTATTCCATTTCAAACAGGGCCTTTTTTAGAGTAAAAAGATGCTTTAACTGCTTTTAACTGTAAAGAGCAATGAAGTCTTGTTTCCTCGTGGCGAGCTGTGAGATCTTTGTGATGACATACGCTTCTGTGTCTAGGGTTGTTCCCGCCTCCTCTGGCACCACCACCAGCTCTCCTCATTCCAACCTTGGATGGGTAAGACCACACCTGGGCTGAGCTGTTGGTACAGCTCCTCCGGAGAGAGGGAGGGCGGAGGATTGGTCTAAAATCCGTGCTAGTAATTCTTTGGCCGTGGATTGGGGCGAGGGGCGAGAGCAGAGTCCGTAGGGAACCCTCGGTGCATTTACCTTGATTTGTCATGTTTGAGGCACCGGAAGGAGTCAATAAAATCTGGACGTGTGCTTAGGGTTAGTGCAGAGCAGTTGATAGCATGTGGTGGTTCTCCAGATGTTGATAGTTCTATAAAGATTCTCTGGGTACTTTGTAAGCGCTGGTTATTTCCCCGGCAGCCCACCTGATTTACAGGAGGGAGGGCTAAAGCAGGGCAAGCAGTTGAGTTCCAGCCGTTTCAGAAGCTGTGGCAAAGCAGCAGCACCTGTATGCATTTCTGACAGTTTGCAGTGCAAAATGGAACAGATTCACTGAAACGTGTTCCACAGACCTTCAGGAAGAAAAAGCGGGTAAACTTGCAGCGCAGACATAGCTGCTGCAGGGGGTCACCGGTGTGAGTAACGTGCACCCTTTTCTCTCTCCAAAGGCAGCCAGCCAGCTACAATAACCGGCAGCCTCCTCCATTTGGCTACAACTCTGCAGGTGAGCACTGAAGATAACAGTCAAACTGCTTATATCTCTCTTCTCTGATATCTGGAAAGTTTAGGCTTTTCTTAAGCTGACGGACATCATGATTGCTTTAACTTTAGGGTCTTGCTTGTGCCGCAAACTATCCCAGTCACTTGAACATGCACTGAGTTTGACCACACCATAAGGTCTTTGCAAAGCTGGATGTTTTGCAGCACCGGTGAATGCAGTTTTATAGATGAGTGCTAAGCCTCAGACCTGCACTGTTGTCAGTGCAGACACCCAGCAACAGAGGAGCTTCCCCGTGTGCCTCAGCAACATGTTCTTGTGCTTGCTTGCGCACACACTTGCTCACACTCTTCCTTCCACCCCCCTGCCCCTGCCCAGGGACAAGCACAACCGCTTCAGCATCTCCCTCGCCTACAGGCACATGCAGGCATCCGTCTCCTTTTGTTTTGTAATGGAAGAGGCAGTGCCAGAATTTCAGCAGGTTTCCTTCCCTGGTGCAGCCCTGCCAGCCGGGCCCATGCTCGCTCCCATGTCCTGAGCGGCCAGCGCTTGGAACGGCTCCTCCTCGCTCTGCGGAACGGGCAGGATCGCAGGCAGCACCGCGCTGCCTCCGCTGCAGGAGGTGGTTGGAGGCGCGGGCGGCGTGAGGCCTTCCTGAGGAACAGGAGCCCCTAAGCCAGGATGTCTGCGAGGGCTGGGCTGAAACTTTTCTCAGTGCAGACCTTATAGCGTGCCCTATAGCAGGGTCTGTAGGGAGCAGGAGCTGGGGGAGTACGTAGCCCTTGCAGTAATGTGCTGGGAAAGGGGCTGGGGAGGTTTTGCAGCGAGGTCTGTAGGAATCTGGTCTTGCTTGTGTCTTCCTGGAGGAAGAGGTGTTCACACATCATTAGCAAACCGCTGAAAGTAAGACGGGAGAGTGAGGACAGGAGGGAGCTGGGCTGTTGTTGACTCCTCGGTTTCAGCTGCACCTCCAGAGGCTGTCTTTGGAACAGGAGGGACAGAGAGGGTTCTGTTAATGCTTTGGGTGAACAAGGATTCTGCTCTCTCGCTGCAGATTCAGGTTTCATCAGCTACCCACCCATCTCCACGTCCCACACGCCCTGGGTGACGACGGTGGACAAAGGCACGAGCAGCTCCAGCAGCAGCCATTGGGAGTACTCGGGCTCGAGGCGCGAGAGGGAGCGGGAGCGCGAGCGGGA